>JAQGAF010002831.1:0-20314 GCA_034687865.1 Kryphioiulus occultus
TGATATTACTATGCGTAGTAAGTGATACTACTATCCGTAGTAATAGTGATATTACTAACCATAGTAATATCATCATCTTAGTGTAGCCGGTATCCATACTGATTTTTTATATACTGACATCAATAGTCCAAAAAACCACTTCATCACTATAGAGTAGTGATATCAATAGTGACCGTATACTAATCTTTCCACCAGAGGCAGGTCCGAGCCTCTCTGAATGACCTCTGCATGGTCGCAAATTTGGATGTTGAGCGTAAGTTTTTAGTCAAGGATTTTATGGTCGAGCCTCAGACCGTCTTGGTGGGTCTCGGGCTCAGGTTGACGTGATTTTATGATGTTCCCTCGAGAAGAATCGAATAGGCCTACATGTCGTTTAATTGACCTGGGTTGCTCAGAAAAGTAGCGGGATTTTGTGGTCGTCCCTCGTATGACAGTAGGCCTACTAGTGTCAACTATGGTTGGTCTATGGTTGTAATTAAGCTTCGTTTATGGTTCAGGGTGGCTACCGGTCATGGAAAAGCCATGAAGTGAGATTCAGGTAATGGAAGTCATGGACAAGTCATGAACTTTGCATCAGGATAATGGAAAACTCGTGAAATTTACATCAGGACCATCGAAAAGTCGTGAAATTTTACATGAGCGTCATGGAAACGTCATGAAATTTACATGAGGGTCATGGAAACGTCATGAAATTTACAACATGGTAATGGAATTTTTGGCCTTCCACTGATACATAAAATAAAAAATTGGGTTTATAAATTCTTCATTTGAACCCATTTCCTCAATGGTAGATAATTTCTGAAAAATCGCTGTATTCTAATAGGCATGGAATATTTTTTTTGAAATCGTGGAAAAGTCATGAAAAAGTCATGGAATTTGTAATACCAATTTAAATCTGGTAGACACCCTGGACGTGACCTCTGGTCGCTAATTTGGATCGTGGGCGTAAGTTTTTAGTTATGGATTTTATGAACGGACCTTAGACATTGTAGGCCTACCTCACGGGCAACTTCATGGGCCTCGAAACGGGATTTTATGATGGTCCCCGGACACATTCGAATAGCAAGTTTTTGGTTAGGGTCACGCAGAAAAATAGCCGGAATTTTATGACCATTCATGTACTCGTATGTCAGTGTTTTGGTTACAATTGAGCCTCAAAAGACCACGTTTATGATTGGCCCTCACAGTGAGGACCTTGGCATGTTTGGGCTACGCATGGATTCTGGTTTGAAGGGTCCTTGAAAAGCATAAAAGGAGCGTTTTTCAGTAATTTTATGGTCGTCCCTTATACGTCAGTGTTTAGTTAAGGTGTTGGGATGGTCAATTATCAACTGAACTTACACATTTATGGTTGCCCCTCGCTGTGTTGATCTTGACTTGGTTGTTATGGGTTCTGGTTTGAGGAATCCATGAGGGCCATAAAAGGAACGTTTTTATTGGCGGGAAATTACAGCCTTTTCTCCGTTTGTTGACTGGGCCATGGTCAAGGTTTACAACCTGACCCTTTCCCAAAAATTCAAGTTGACTTAAATTGACTGTCCATAAAACTGATCTCTACAATGCTAATAGCCTGTGCAGAAAATAAGCGCAAATCTAACGGACTTTTTTTTTCGCCCTTTATGGACGACCCCCTTCTCCCAAACTGAAATTGAAGTTCAAAAGCGAAATTAAACTTGAAATTTCAAGGCTTCGTTTTCCTCTATCGGTCGTTGAATGGACGATGCGTTGCCTACGTGTTGCGTTTGTTGCTTGCTTTTTTTTTGCCCAAATGTGGGGCAAAAGCTCTCGCTGGGGTGAATGACCTCCGCCATCTTGCTTTTCGGCGCCATGACGGTTTTCCGCTTTGAGCGGGGTAACAAACTGCAGGCCCACAATGGCCATGTTTCGAACATCACTCATGTTGGAAACAATCGAAGTATTTCCACATTTTTTTGACGTTTTTTAAATTTACAATTTTTTTTAAAAAAATTTACCAAATTTTTTTTTAAAAAATTTACCAAATTTTTTTTTAAAAATTTACCAAATTTTTTTTTTAAAATTTACCAAATTTTTTTTTTAAAATTTACCAATTTTTTTTTAAAAATTTACCAAATTTTTTTTAAAAATTAACCAAATTTTTTTTAAAAATTAACCAAATTTTTTTTAAAAAATTTCACACATTTTTTTTAAAAATTTCAAGAAAATAAATAAAGAAAAAAGTGGAACAAAATTTTGGAATTTTGGATCATATGCAGCGACCGTTAAAATCAGGGTATTTGGAACATTCCTGGAATTCCCTGGAACACTAAAAACGATGTCACAATGCAAACTCCCGATGGTTTCACGTGCTTGCCTTGTGATTTTCTTACATGAATGTTGTGATTTTGGCAATAGAATGTGTGATTTTTTAAAAAAAAATTGTAGCTGAGTTCGATACATTTGCTTTGCTTGTTGCAACCCCTTTTCTACATAAATTCGTTGACTTTTAATTTATTTGTAAAACACCTCAGTCCTGTTATATCTCAATATTATATTTCTTTCTAATTAGAGCTGTTTTACTTATGTTTTCTATTGTTTTCAAATTAACGACTCCATTTTGAAATTTTAAAAATCCCATGATTTATTTGGAAAACACCTATTTTTCAATTTCTGACAGGGTCTGATTATAGCGGTAGCTTAAGGTGAATTCTTTCAAATTTGCTTACTTATAGATTCTTGTTTTCAAAATTAGACACCACCTTGCAATTATAAAATAATTCAATTTGATATAATACTTGTGTTTTTTCCAATTTGCGGTACGCCTAATTATAACGGTAGCTTAAAGAAAATTCTTTCAAAGTTGCTTACTAACTTATGGATTCTTGTTCTCAAAATTAGACACCACTTTGCAATTATAAAATAATTCAATTTGATATAATACTTGTGTTTTTTCCAAATTTGGTTTGATACGCCTAATTATAACAGTAGCTTAAGGTGAATTCTTTCAAATTTACTAATTCTTATGTTTTCAAATTAGACACCACTTTGCAATTATAAAATTGCAATTTGGTGTAATATTTTTATTTACCAAACTATTGGAGAATTCGGGCCATTTTTAGGCTAAATTTGCTGGGATTTCATTTATTTGGGAAACACCTATTTCTAGCGACTGAATTCGACTATTGTTGGGTTTCGTTCCATTTGTTACTCGAATTCACCTGTCTATTGGCGGTATGTGTCCCCCATTTCTCGTAGGCTTTCGCTTATTTTTAGCCTCCCAAGATGGCCGCCACCAAACTAGCTAGGCTGGAGAGTTCAATGACCTGAAAGTGGAGGAATCTGCAGACTGTTTTCCCATTTGAACTTGAACTTGATCGTAACGCATTTCCTCTTCGCCCCTCGTTTAATGGCTCTCCCATCATTGCTTTTCATTTTCATTAATTATCTTAAAAGACATCATCAAAGGCTCACCCACCGATCCTAGATGGAATTTTCGCTATTTAAGGAATTTGGGCGATATTAAATTGAGGCGTTTTTTGGTTTTGAAAGTTTGGGAAAATGCTTTTAATGATGGTTTTAATTTTGTTATACAAATTACCATCTTGTTTGTTTTTTTGGCAACAGACTTTCCGTTTTACATTATTTGTGGTTAAGTGGCTAAATTTCGAGAATTTTTTGTGCCAGTGAAAATTTACAGCTTGAGATAATTGCTACCATCAGCTGAGGAATTTCTATATTTTTAGGAAAAGTCACTAATTACATGTACATGTCTGAGTTTACTAAATGTGGCGTTATTTCCTGGAAACGTACTTTAACCTCTTATTCTTTGTTTCGATACATTTATTGATAATTGAGTTAGTTGCTTCGATAAACAATATCGACTAACAATATGGGGGATTTGAAACGCTTTTGTCATTGATGAATTTAATGGTTTGAGACAATACGTCATTTCCGGGAAATGCGTTTTTTTGTTTCATTGGCTTTTTAATTTTGGTGTAATTGAAATAATTTTGAGCGATATATGATCAGAATTTAGCAAATATCTAAGACGAATTAAGCCAAATAACGTGCAAAAAATTGTGGAACATACTTTTACTTTAAAAATGTATTTACCAATGTGTATAGAGTGGAATTTTTTGCTAGTGCTTAGCTTTTTTAAATTTATAAATTCCATCTATTATTAATGAAAAAAATGAATAAAGTTGACGAGGTGAATTTGTTCGAAAATTCGAATATGAATTTTTCCCATTAAGATTTTTTTTTTTGCAAATAAAGTAACAATTTATAAATTATGCACTGGTGAATGACTCATCGTGTACATGGTGCTAAAATTAAAACGTGTGTAGCGGTATAATAATTTTTAAAACAAAATTTCATTATATCTAGAATGATTTGCATGGGGGACATGTGTTGGATTTTACCTTGGTAAAAGGCGTAGAGGATTAAGTTTATAAAGTTGCACAACTTACCCAAATTTAAAAATTTCATACTTTAAAATTATTAACTATTCTGCTTATATTTCTTTCATAGTTATTTCTGGTCTAGTATTTCGTATGTAAAAATGCATTTGCCTTACATTTTAACTTCAAGACTTATGATTAGGCCTACATTTCAGGAATAATTGTGTTTAAAAATTTCCCAATTTGGACACTTCATTGGGAAAGTCGTGAAAAATTGCTTTTATTATAAATAGATTTGAAATGTTTTTTATAAAATTGTACAAGAATAAAGTACAAATGAGGTCGTACGTTTTCCAAAATTCTCAATAAATATTTCAAGGTTCCACATGTATATCGAAAACAATTTTTCACAACTTGCCCATTGAGTGTTCAAATACGTAAATTTGTTTTATTGTTATATCATTTCCATGTGACAAACAAACAAACAATATCATAGTTTTCCAAAATTTAAAAAAAAATATTTCAAACCTCTTATATCGAAAGCAGTTCTTTACAACTTGACCATAGAGTGTTCAAATTCGAAAATTTAAATTTGTTTTCCTGTTATATCATTTTCTGTGTGATAAATCTAGAAAACGTATGATTACATTTCAGAGTGATATAACACTTAAACACGAATATATTTTTTTAATTTTCGAATTTGGAAACTCATTGATTAAGTCTTGAAGAATAATCTTGTAAAGAACTGCTTTCGGTATTTCTTGCTATGTGTGATTTGAAATATTTCTTGGAAAGTTTTACAGAATCAAAGTAAAGTGAACTCATCATTGTTTTCCAAAATTTTCAAAAATATTCACATCATTTCCTATGTGATAAGACTAGATAACTTATGACTACTTTTAAGAGTGATACAACTCTTAAGCAGGGATATTGTTTTTAATTTCCGAATTTGGGCACCCATTGGGTAAGTCATGAAGAATAATCAATTGTTTGTGCTATGAGTGAGTTGAAATATTTCTTGGAAAATATTACGAGAATCAAAGTAAATCATAGTTTTCCAAAATTTTCAAAAAAATATTTCAAATGTCTTACAGGTACATGTACATGTACACTGTATATCGAAAGCAGTCCTGCACAGCTGACCCTATGCGTTTCCAAATTCGTAAATTTGAGATTATTTTTTTGCCTGATATATTATTTCCTATGTGAAAAATGTATTTTTTATGTGAGCATTGCTGCTATCGCCTTAATAGACCTGTTAAGAAGGTAATCTCGAACAATGAGGAAAACGAAATTGTTTTGATTTTCTGAAGCCAGGCCTAGGCATTGAAAAAGCACGAGCAACGTACAATGTTCGCTTTTCAGGTAGGCTGACAGAGAGAGTTCAATGACCTGAGCAGAGAGATTTTAGCTGTCATGGCCGACCGACAACAACGTCCAAGTTAGGCTTATCAACGAACCGTTTTTTCGCTAAAAAAAATTGTTAAAAAAATCACAGAAAGTGGGGATTTTGGGTTGGAAATTTCGTTAAATTTTATTTTTTTTTCTTGGATTAAAATCCACATCAGAGCTTTTCTAAACTTTACGTTCAACCATTCGGAATCAATAATTCAATGTTAGCAGCATTTGAGGGAAACTAGGCAGGACGTTGACCCCGCTTTGAAGCGTTCTGTACAGGGTGCCTCCAAAGCTGCGCGCAATGAAATGCTGAGGAAATGCTGCGAAAATGAGGCCCTAAAAGTGCTAAAAATCAGAAAATCTGGGAAATTTTTTTGCTATTTCTTCCTTGGGATTTGGGACGACTCGGTAATCTCTCAGGACTACTAGTATATTGTCTTTGAGGAAATTGCCAGATTACAAATGGGGCAAGGACATGTGGTGTTAATTTGGAATGTTTGGTGAATTCAATGTTAATTCAAGGGTCACCAATTTGGTTACAACGAATTCAAGTGAAGGGAATTGCCTGGGTAGGTCCTGGTTCCTGAGGAATTTGCGAAAATACTGTATGAGAAATTCGCGAGGTGGCTTTATAAGATACTTTTTACAAACGGATTGGAACTGTTTGAATAGAAATGTGAAATGTTTAAGCTGCGTGACGTGAGAAAATGGCGTTTCAAAATGGCGGCTAAAAGTACGGAATTTCGCTCCGGGAATTTTGGGGAAATTTGACAGTGTTATGATCTATCGCAGTTTATTGGGTTTTCAGGATGGCGACATGTACAGGGTACGTGTATTTTAAGAAACTTCTTAAACACAAATTCCTATTTCCTTTAATTTTTGTATGCAATTCCGCATTCTGAGACTGATAGGGCTATTCATGTACTGAATTTTTTGGTACTTGAATTTTCGTTTACTGCGCTTTAATCTCTCCGTTATTTTCAAATCAATCCAAGTCGAAATGTTGGAATTTTAGCAGAAAATTCACGAATTTCACAATTATAAATGATTGCTAGAAACGTTCAAGTTGCTCTTTCGTTGGCCTACTGACTGTCGCCATTTTGAAAATGTTATGAAGAGATGTTACGTAAAATGCACAAAGTTTTATGGGTTTCCAAGATAATTTTAAAAGAAATTATTTTTAAGAGCTTTCAAAAATAAATTATTGGGTTCCCGTGATGTTCAATGAAATTTCAAATTCTAAGACTGAAATGAAACCGGACTGAAACCGGATGTTCAAGATGGCGACTAAAAGTTCGAAAATTTTTGTTCCTCCTAGGGAAATGTGACATGTTTGACGTTTTATTAGTTTCTAAGAGAAATTTAAGTTTTTATGGGAAACTATTCTTTTTACTATTTATATGAAAGGGCGCATTATGAGGCAGAAATATTGAAATTTTCAGTACTCGAATGTTGTTTACTGTGCTCATCTCTCTCTCAATCTCATCGTTGTTTTACAATCACTTGAAGTCTCAGTTTTGAAATTTTGTCAGAAAATGTACTATTTCGAAAAACTTTCAAGTTGTATTTTCATACTTTCAGTCGCCATCTTGAAAATGTTGCGCAAATTGCAGAAATGTTATGAGATTCCAAGATAATTTTCTCCAAGCTAATTTTTAAAAGAAATTATTTTTACAATTATTATTTTTCAACGCTTTCATGATAAATTATTGGGTTCCCGTGATTTTTAACGAAATTTCACATTACGAGACTGAAATGTAACGGGTTTTCAAGATGGCGACTAAAAGTTCGAAAGAATCGATTTCGTTCCTCCGAGAATTCTATGGAAATTTTAAGTACATATACATGTAAAATGTAAAAGTTGTACGAGTTTCTAAAATATTTTAACAAAACATTTTCAAGACAGTTTTAAAAGAAATTCTTTTTTTCCTTGAATTTTATATGAAATTTTGCATTCCTTTGTTTTCAAATCAATTAAATCGGAATTTTGGAATTTTCTCAGAAATTTGAATATTTCTAGAAACGTTGGTACTTTCAGTCACCATCTTGAAAATCCGTTTTTCGCAGGTGAAATCTGCAATTTGGCGGATTTCGCCAATAACCCCTCCAAATTTGGCAATGTCATGATGCAGGGTCGAAAGAGGGGTAACAAAAGACAGCCCCCTACCCTTCACAAAGGAATTTTAAAAGACAAAAACCTCAGCTCACCCTCTTCGCAAGGGACTGTTTGGGAATTGGGCACATACACTTGGTCTCAAGGGGCATTGAACCAGCCAGGGAGGGGTCAAAGGGCACCTGTACGTCATTAGTGGGGGATTAGGGAATTAACGAGACTTCATTATCTTCTGTGGTCGTTTGTCCACCATCTGCGGGCTTTTCTAAAATTGCGATAATTGGGGCGGCCATTTTGAATCCAAGATGGCGCTAGTGTAATCAGCTGAAATGGTGAAATTGGATGATTTTCTCCAATAAATGTGTGTGGATATTTGCAGTTATCACGTGACGGTTTTGGTTGTATTTGCGAGGGGTAAATATTTGGGGAAACTGTTGTGCCTGGGAAAATCGCTGGACACTGGTCAGTTAAAAGTCCAAAGTTAATCGCAGCAAGGATGAGGCAGCGTTTGGAGGTTGTTGACCCCAACATCTCGAAAATAACTGTCCGGGGAAGCGCCCTCTGGCCATCCATGCTTGGCATGTTTTTTGTTGCCAGTCTGAATCAAAGTTCTTAATTGTTTGTCGCATTTTTCAGCCTGTTTTGGAATTTTCAAGGCTCAGATAACATCGTTTATGTAAAGAGGGCGCTGTAAAAAGCTTGGATGATTGGAGGATTTGGCTAACGGATCGTTAGGACTTTTCTAATAAAGCATTGAGTAATATATAATTTTTAAAAAATCTGAGCATATTTTTGCTATGAAAATTACGATACATTTATGCCATGTTAGGGTTCCCACTTTCTGGAAAATCAGGGAATGTCAGGGAATTCACCAAAATTCTTGAAAATGTCAGGGAGATTGAGGTAGTTCAGTATTTTTTAAAAGTAATTTAAAAAACTAACATTCATCGTTTCAGAATTTTTATTTATTTATTATTTTTTTTTATTTTTTGCAAAAATTTCGCCTGTGGCGTGCGTGAATTCTTAGCACATTTATTAGTAGAATTTTTTTTTTAAAACGTTGCCACTGCATTCCATTAATTATTATTTCTCAATATTTTCTTTCTAAAAAGTTGCCTTTCACGATCCTAAATTACTACTATTGCTAAACATAAATTTGCATGGCAACAAACTGTACATGTATGGACTAAAACCTATCATTTAAGAATTATTTTTTTTTCAAAAAAAAATTCGCCTACAACGTTTCTGGTAGAATTAATATTTAATAACATTTCTAAAGTACGCAGAAATACAGTACTGCATGATTGAAATACAGTGTGTATTTTTCACAAAAATTGCTCGTTATATTTACTTCACTATTAATTTCGCTACTTATTATACAAATTAATTATACTTGTGCTGTAAATTTTCGAAATGTTTCGCTAACGGTGTGTTAAGCTTCGATTCAGGGCTTGAAAATTAATACATGTACTATTTTTGTGGTCTAATATTGTGGGAAATTTCGTGTAGGCCTACAATGTCAGGGAAATTACTGAAACGTTGTCAGAGAATGGTAGGGAAATGACTGCAAGTTCTCAGGGAATGTCAGGGAAATTGATTTGAGAATTTGAATGGGAACCCTGTACACCTAGGGAAATATTCGAAAATTTGAGCTTACGGCGTGTTAAACTTCGATTCAGGGCTTGAAAATAAATACTTGCACTATTTTTGTGGTCTTAATATTGTGTAAAATGTCAAGGAAATTACTGAAAAGTTGTCAGGGAATGTCAGGGAAATTGATTTGAGAATTTTAGTGGGAACCCTGTTGGCACCTTGTTGGAACCTTGATGGCAAATATTTTTAGCGGTTTTAATAAATGTGAGGCAAAATATGTTCAGAATTTTGCATGTTGAGAATAAGTGTTTGTGCCCTATATATCTTGAAAAGGTCTACCTTTCGATATTATAATATTATTAGGGTAGGATAGGGCCATTAATTGGCCATGGGCAATCCATTAAATCCCATCCAAATCGGCGTTTAAAACGAGCCCATAAACAATGGAAAAAGCGGTGCCACGTTGAAAGTTAAAATAATAAATAACGCTAGCGGTTCGGTGACGTCATCCAGGAGGTAAAACGTAATCGGCTGACCGTGAAACGCGTTTCACGTGGGGTCAACGACCGACCTCGCGTTTGCTTCTTTCGCTTTTCATCGCTGAAATACGAGGGCAATCCATGAAAACGATGAAAAACTAGCGCATCTCAAGCGCTTCTAGTACACTGGGTTCCGCTAACCACATTGACTTTACAAAGCTAAGAAGCTTTTGTTAAAAAAAATTTTATATTTCTATGAATGTGTTAAAATGATTTATGGCTATTTTTACAATAATTATACTACGGCGTTCCTTTAAATGTTAGTATTTACACACAACTTTTTAGAGAAGAAATCTGAAATCCGTCATTTGTAGCCTAGTTTTTGTTAAAAGTATTATTTAAAAAAATTCCCTACGATATTCTCTTGATGTCTTACAATGCATTATGGCTAATTTTTTTAATTTAGTTTACGGCGCTCTCAATAGGCATATTGTAGATGCAGGGATCATACCGTCAGGGAAAATCAGGGGAAGTCGGAGTAATGAAATATGGTCAGGGAAAGTCAGGGAAATATCGACATTTAGTCCATTACTTCAGGGAAAGCCAGGTGGAAGTCAGGGAAAACATTCAACTTATTTTGAATTTCAAATTTTTGACTATTGAATCAAGATATGTTGCAGTTGCACGGAAAAATACAAAAATATGGTTAATTGTAGTGTTGCAAATAAAGCTAATTTTACCTACTCGCGACATTTTTTTATTTGATAAGTCAGGGAAATTGAGTTCCAAATTTTGGTATGAACCCTGAGATGGGTCGGAAAATTCTGCCATTCTAAAATTGCGTGGATTGTGTCCCAAAGTTTGAGAACCGCTGTTTAATTTGTTCATGATCATTTTAATTTTTTTCTGAAATATTTCGTGAAATTTTTTAAATAAATCAGATAAATGAATATGAAGATATGTGAACAAAAATCTTCTATTGCATGTGAAAAATTGTGAAAAAAATGTATGATGTGCTCTAAACTGCAGTAATTTACTGTTTTTTTTTTAGAAAAAATTCTTAAATTCTTCCTATGTCTTTTTTTTCATTTTTCCTACATTTCCTAAATTATTCTACTTCCGTACTGCTTGTCATCCTGAAGCTAAGTGATTTTTTAGCCGTAAATATATATTTACAGCTAAAAAATCACTTACTGTATATTGGTTCGCTTACAATTTTTCTGTATGAGGTCGTTAATGAAATTATCGTATTCGTACATGGGCCACTGTTTATTTATCAAAAAAAAAAAATAGTTTTGTAAAAGTTCACTTAGTGTCCAACATACAAAAAAAATCTGAGAATATTTTTGCTGCAAAATTCTCATAACCGCTAAATATTGTATCACCATGTGTAGAACGACCCTTTCGCCAGTGTTTAGCTTTTTTAAATTTATAAATGCCACCGTTTATTCATATAAAAAATAAATAAAGTTGGTAAAATTGCATGTACAGTGTCCACCATAAAAAAACCTTTTGGGCATATTGTTGGTGAAAAATTACTGGCTAAATACATGTATTTGTAACACTAAGCTTATTTGTAGTACTTTGTTTAATTTTGTATAAATAAAAGGATGAATTTATAAAATTGAAAAACAAGCTAAGCACTGGCGAAGGGGTACATTAATACATGTTGCTAAAAATATTTAGTGGCTATGATAATTTTCAAAGCAAAATATGCTCCAAAATTCCACAAAAAAAATGGAAGGGTAGAATATATGTTGGAGTGCCTTCCACAATTTCTCGCTTCTCCCTAAAACGTGTAACTAATGCTACGTTCTTAACTAGCCATTAATCGGATGAGGTCGTTTCGCAAATAAATTTCCAAGTTGACCCTGCACGAGGGCGTGAATTATGGCCGTGAACGCCATGGTCAGTGTCGACTGTCGTCGATGCTCATGGAACGAGTTCGGCCACTGACCCTCCTGCCTTGACACACATTTTCGGCGTTCACTGGCCGATTTATTCATGGCCGCCATCTTAGAATTCCATTTCGGTTTTCATTATCCAGGCTATGTCCATTTATTAGTTTAACTGCCATCCCATTCCACCATTTGTTGATGTCTGGAATGACGTCGTTTCAGGGTTCCCACTTTCTGGAAAGTCACGGAAAATCAGGGAAATGAAAACTCATGAAAATCTGTGAAAGAATCTGAGAATGTCAGGGAAATTTAGAAAGTTTGCAGCAGCCAATTGATTCATAAAAATTATTTTATAGAAATTTGGGATAAAATCGATAATTTTTCTCATTTAAAAAAAATCTCATGTAAAATGTCAGGGAAATGTTTGAAAAATTGCCAGGGCATATCAGGGAAATGAATAAGTGTCAGGCAGTTCATTAAAATTTCTGAAAATGTCAGGGAAATTGAGAAAGTGTTCATCAGCCAATTGATTAATTATCATTCATTATAAAAATTTGGAATAAAATCCATCGTTTTTCTTATTTGAAAAGAAATCCCATGTAAATTGTCAAGGAAATGCTTGAAAAGTTGCCAGGGAATGTCTGGGAAATGAAAACGTGTGAGACAATTAATAAAAATGTTTGTGAAAAATGTCAGGGAAATTAAGAAAGTCTGCATTGGTCAATTGATTAGTTATCATATTTTATGAAAATTTGGGATAAAATCCTACATTTTCCTTACTTAAAGCTGTAAAATGTGAGGGAATTGCTTGAAAAGTGGCCAGGGAATGTCAGGGAAATGTTTGTAAAAATGTCAAGAAATGTCAGAGAAATTGAAAGTTTGCGTCAGCCAATTGATTAGTTATCACCTTTTATGAAAATTTGCGATAAAATCCATCATTTTTCTTATTTAAAAAACCGTTAGTCAGAGAACTGAAAAAATGTCAGGCAATTCATGAAAATTTGTGAAAATGTCAGGGAATGTCAGAGAAATTTAGAAAGTTTGCGTCAGCCAATTGATTAGTTATCATTTTTTATGAATTTTTTTGTTAAAATCCATCATTTTTCTCATTTAATAAACCTGTTAATGTCTTTGAAATGCTTGAAATGTTGTCAGGGAAATGAAAGTGTCAGGCAATTCATGAATAATTGAGGGAATGTCTGGGATATTGTGAAAGTTTGCATCAGCCAATTGGGATAAAATCCATCATTTTTCTTATTAAAAAAATCTTATGTAAAATGGCAGGGAAATGCTTGAAAAGTTGCCAGGGAATGGTAGGGAAATGAGAATATGTCAGAATTCATAAAAATTTGTAAAAATGTCTGGGAATGTGTTGAGAAAGTTTGCATCAGCCAATTGATTAGTTATGGTCTTTATGAAAATGTGAGATAAAATCCACCATTTTTGTATTTAAAAAAACTTGTAAGTTGTCACTAATGCTCGATATGCTGTCAGGGAAATCGACTTGAGAACTTGTGTTGGAATCCTGCATTTTGATTACACAAAAAGGCGGTTCATAAAGTCCTATAATCATGCGTTGAACACGTTTCGAACAAATTTTTCATGGCGCACCCAGCAGTTTTCGGACCCAGCACTGACCACTTGATTGATGAAGGGAGGTAATTTTTCCTGACAGTCAGCTCGCCCACCCCATTGTCCGAACCGAATTTTTTGGACCTACATGTACATGTACCTCCATTTATTTCGCTAAGGGACCCCTCGTCTGACTGACCATTGGTCATTTATTTTGTTGTTGTTGTTCCTTTAGTCCAGACAGGTGCCCTACCCTAGCCGGTGGTCACTGGTCACTTGTTTGGATTTTTTCATCCCCTCACTCGCCAGACGACCCTCCCTTACTTTCATCTCCCCTTCTTTATTTGAAAAGCAATTTGAAAAAGTCGACTGACCAAGGTCCAGCACCCGGATATGCTTGCTTGGTCCTGTCTGTCTGTCCGTATGTCTGTCTGATTGTTGCTGAGAAGCCAGCAGGCAAACGTTTTTTCTTAGGGTTCCCACTGACCTGGAAAACCTGAAATGTCAGGAAGTTGGAACAACCTGGAAAAGTCAGGGAAATATCATATTTTCATGCGAAAGTCAGGGAGTTTTCGTATTTTCGTGCGAAACTCGGGGAAATTTGATATTTTCGTGCGAAAGTCAGGGAAATTTCGTATTTTCGTGCGATAGTCAGGGAAATTTCGTATTTTCGTGCGAAAGTCAGCGAAATTTCGTATTTTCGTGCGAAAGTCAGGGAAATTTCGTATTTTCGTGCGAAAGTCAGGGGAATTTTATATTTTCGTGCGAAAGTCAGGGAAATTTTATATTTTCGTGCGAAAGTCAGGGAAATTTCATATTTTCGTGCGAAAGTCAGGGAAATTTCACATTTTCGTGCGAAAGTCAGGGAAATTTCATATTTTCGTGCGAAAGTCAGGGATATTTCATATTTCCATGCGAATGTCAGGGAAATTTGTAGCAGCGATAAAGCCAGCCTTAAATTTCCATAACCTCAAATGACAGTGTGTACCGGTCATGGAAGTCATGGAAAAGACATGAAATTTATATCAGGTCATTTAAGTGATCAAATTTAAATATATCAGGGTTATGGAAGTTTTGTCTTTTGATTTATTCACAAAATAAAAATTTGGGTTTAAATTCTTCATTTGTCACCTATTTTCCAAAAAAATGTCGCCTACAGCGTGTTTTTTGGCCAATAATAACGTCTCAAAAGTGGTAGATGCTTTTGAATATCGCTATTTGGTCATGACATAAAACTTGAACGTCCCCATAAGTCAAGAAAGTCGTGAAACAGGCATGGTAAAGTCAAGAAAGTCATGGAAAAGTCTTGGAATTTGCAATGCCAATAGGGCGTAACTAGTCATTGATGCGATAGAATGAGATTGCTGATTTGAGAAAGAACTTTTAAGTTTTTCAAATTTTAAAGTGATAATATTAATAATTGGTGAATTTCGTATCAATTTTTTCAATTCACAACTTTTGACAGTCAGGAAAATCTATTTAAAAACCTGGAAAAGTCCGGGAAAAGTTATGGAAGTTGAAAATTGTATTTGAGTGGGAACCCTGACTTTTCTTTGAATTAGTGACTTCCAGATATTTTTGAAATTTAATTTGCCGGATGTTCTAATCTCAAATCCATGACGTAATTTGGGATCGGGCTAATTATGCGAAATAGGATTTGCCGAAAATTGTGTGATAAATTACCTGTTCGCATTTTAGTAATTACCAAGACTAAGTCGTATGAGCAGGATCCATTTCTTCATCCCGCTTGACCCCTTCATTTTCATAATCTTAAAACTGAGTAAGTAACCCTTAACTCCCATTTTTGGTCGATAGTGACTAAATCTGACCTATACTGGGACATAAAGCAGATTTGACTGGTTTTCCAATTTTCGATTTGTAACTAGGTCTAATTGTCACACAATTCCATTCCACTCAGTATCATCTGCAAATGATAAGGGTAAGGGTGACATCCATATTCCCAAATTAACAGGCTTTAATGTAGTAGTCATTATGGAATGGTTTCACTTTGCATGCCTAATGTTTCTCGAGTACTCGGCAAAAGAAACTAGTGAATCATGGTTATAGAATGGCTCTTCAGTGGTCGTTATAGAAAGGTTTCACTATGCCACCATAACACCCTCTAGTCCATCATTAGAATTTTGATACGTCCTACTACCACCATGGGTAGGCGCAATTATACAGGGTTCCCATTTTCAGGAAAGTCCGGAAAAATCAGGGAATGTCAAGGAAGTGGAAAAGTGTCGGGGAATGTTAGGAAAATTAAGATAGTTTGCATCAACTAATTGATTAGTCATCATATTTTATAAAAATTTAGGATAAAATCCATTATCTTTCTTGATTTTTTAAGGAAAATGTCAAATAAATATCAGGGAAATGGCTGAAAAGGTGTCTGGTAATGTCAGGGAAATTGAGGTCAACTTTTATAAAAATTTGGCATAAATTCCATTATTTCTATTTTTTTTAAAGAAAGTATGTAAATGTCAGGGAAATGACTGAAAGGTTGTCAGGGAATTCAGGAAAATCGAGATAGTTTGCATCAGCTAATTGATTAGTCATCATCTTTTATAAAAATTGGGATCAAATCGATTATTTGTCTTGATTTTTTAAAGAAAATGTCACGTAAATATCAGGGAAATGGATGAAAAGTTGTCTGGGAATGTCAGGGAAATGGGGATCATCTTTTATAGAAATTTGGAATAAAATCCATTCTTTTTCTTGATTAAAAAAAATGTGTTAGGGAGGTGACTAAAATGTTGCCAGGAAATGTCAGGACAATTGATAGTTTGCATCCGCTAATTGATTAGCCATCATCTTTTATAAAACATTTCGAATAAAACCCATTATTTTTCTGGTTGTTTTGAAGAAAATGTCATGTAAATGTCAGGAAAATGACTGAAAAGTTTCAAGGGGATATCAGGGAAACCGAAACAGTTTTCATCAGCTCAGAGAGTTAACTGAAAGTTGTCAGGGAAATTGAGATAATTTGCATCATCTAACTGATTATCATCATTGTCAGGGAATGTGGAATGTCAGTTAAATTGAGATAGTTTTCATCAGCTAATTGATTAGTCACCATCAAAAATTTGGTATAAAATCCATTATTTGTCTTGTTTTTTTTAAAGCAAACATGTAAATGTCAGGGAAATCGACTTGAGAAATATTTTTTGGACTCCTGTAGTTATACAGTATAGAATTGTCATATTTGGCTCATTTTTTACCTAATTTCCATTTCTGATTACTTTTTTAAAAACTTAGCTAGACAAACTTGAAACCTTCCAACCCTGGACGTTGTATGTGCACAGCCCCTTTCCCTTTTTACCTTTCCTGTTCCCTCCCCACTCACTTCCGGAAGCGCCCCCTGGTAGTCCGCCATTTTGACGGCACCAAAGATAAGTCATCTTGGGTCGATCTCGATGGGTGCGAAACAATGGTCTGTTTGATTGTTTTTGTTTTTTGGCCTTTATTGTGATTTATTAAACAGGCATAAAAGCCAGCACGCACAAGTAGCAGCAGCGCCATTCTTGTCATTGTTGCAAAAAACGGCCATGAAATCGTATCCCCAAGCACCCCGGTGACGTCACGACCACCCCCGCTCCCTCTGTTGGTATTCCTCTTCCACCCACGTGCTTCCTGGCTGATGGCAATGACCTCTATTGGCCGAGTGGAAACGGTGCCGCATGTTTGATCTTGATTTCATTCAAGGTGCGTTTTTCAAATGACGCCATTTTTTACCCCCACGCTTTTTCGGCACTGCTTCGCTGCATGCGCTTAGTTTAATCCAATGAGACGAGAATTGTTAGGGCTGCACCACTTGCGCCATGATATTCAAGAGGAATTTGCGTTTTTTGCTGAGAATTTTGTTCATGTTTGGTGAAACTTTTGTTCATTTGATGATCTAAAATTGTACTGTTGTTTATGGCACTATATCCCAAGTAGTTTCCGAGATCAGGGGGAAAGTCAGGCAAGTGGAATGTGGTTAGGGAGAGTCAGGGAAATGAAATGTGGTCGGGGAAAGTCAGGGAAATGAAATGTGGTCGGGGAAAGTCAGGGAAATGAAATGTGGTCGGGGAAGGCAGGGAAAAGATATGTGGTCGGAGAAAGGCAGGGAAGTGAAATGTGGTCGGGGAAAGTCAGGGGAAAGATATGTGGTCGGGGAAAAACAGGGAAGTGAAATGTGGTCGGGGAAAGTCAGGGAAAAGATATGTGGTCGGGGAAAAACAGGGAAGTGAAATGTGGTCGGGGAAAGGCAGGGAAAACCTTCAAGAAATGTCGAAATTCAATTTTTTGGCGTTATGGAATGCCCTCAATAGACATACTGTAAGCAGGGTGCCTATTGGTCATGGAAGTCATGGAATTAAGTCATTGAAAAGTTATGACATGAAATTCAGGTCATGGAAGCCATTGAAAAGTCATCACACGAAATTCAGGTCGTGGATGTCGTAGAAATCGTGAAATTTTGCATCAGAGTCGTGGCATTTTTGCCTTTCATTGATTCGCAAAATAAACATTTGGGTTAAAATTCATCATTTGTCATCCAGCTTTACAAAACATTTTTTTTTGCTGAAAATTTTGCTCATTTGCTCTCTGCCCTATCCCACGCAGCTTGCGAAATCAGGGTTCATACCGTCAGGGAATTGAAATGTGGTCTGGGAATGTCAGGTAATGAAATGGGGTCAAGGAAAGTCGGGTGGAAGTCATATAAAACGTTCAAGACACTTTGAAATTCAATTTTTTATATTATGGAATGCCCTCAATTCACATAAGCAGGGTATCTACTGGTCGTGGAAGTCATTTAAATGTCATGAAATGAAATTCAGGTCATGAAAGTCGTCGAAGTCATGACTTTTGCAGCAGGGTCACGGAATTTTTGTCTTTGATTGATTCGCAAAATAAACATTTGGGTTAAAATTCATCATTTGTCATTGTGTTGTTTTACGGCTGACTTGGTTTGTCCATCTTTGGCTTAACAGACTTACTGTTACATGATGTACATTATACTGTATGTTAGGTGTACTGTATATCGATTTCAATATGATATAACATGGATGATACTTGTATGGTCACGAATAACTCGTACACTATCACACAGTGTATATGGCATATTGTATACAGCCTTGACCAAAAGTATGCAGCACCCCATCCCAGGAGATAGTCCATTTGAAGTGCCTTTGTCAGCCGTTGCTCCATCTGGTGAGGAGAGTTTGGTTACTTTGATGCAAGGTAATGCTCATTACCCCAGCCCCAGCGTTTTATGGGGATAAATAAGCCTTGTTCTCACTGCGTTTTATAACGCCTATAAAAATGGTACGTGGTTGGTTTGCATTGCATTGTGGCAGTTTGCAGGGTTGCCTGGTGAACTCAGGGTGGGGGCAAAATGAGGGGTTGGCACCAAATGTGCATTCGAATTTCTGATCAAGTTAGGCCTATCTCTTGTAATGTTTCAACTCCCAATATTGGTTTAAAATTTAGCGACACTGTTCCCTTCCTGATGCACTTCTGCTTCCTCTTCCTCCAACTTCTTTGCTTCTCATTGACGTCCCCATTTCGCCTTCCTCTTCCCCATCTCCCGCTTATCTCCCAAACACTTTCATCTTCCCCATCATTTCTCCAAAATCCTTCCATTCGACTTCTAAGCAAACTCCCTAATCCCCCTTTTAAAAACTCCTTCATATCTCATTCACTTCTCCAACTCATCTTGGACGACCCAGACGCGCACCTATGGTTCCCTTCTTCTCCCAAAGTTTACCCTCCGCCTCATATTCTTTCATCTAGCTCTCCCTAGTCTCCCCGAATCCCATTTCGTTCTTTCCAAATTCGCATCTCGGATTTCACACATCTCTTCCCAAACTCTCCATCCCCTTCTCACTTCCTGTTCACGCCAACTTCCCCCTTCTCTCCTCATCACCTTTCTCCCAAAACCTCTTTCCAACCAGCCCCCTTCTCTCCCACCAAATCTCCTTGCCCTTACCTTTCCCTAAAAACGTTCCCATCGCACTCTCCCTAAAACATATCCTCTCTCCAAAATCCCTTCCCCTCCCTCCCCAAAAATCCTCAACACCTTGTTCTTACCTTTTCCAAAAACGTACCCAATCATACTCCCAAACCATACCCTCTCAAAATCCCTAATCTCCTTATCCTTTCCCTGAAACGTTCCCAATCACACTCCCATAATCATAGCCTCTCCCCAAAACCCCCAATACCCTTACCCTTTGCTAAAACTCATCTTGCACGATCTCTCAACCCCTCATCTCCTAGAAATGCCTCTTCTCCTTTTCCAAAACCCCTCATCTCCTTACCCTTTTCCAAAACCCCTCATCTCCTTACCCTTACCCTTTCCCAAAACCCCTCATCTCCTTACCCTATCCAAAAAACCTTCATCTTCCTCTTACCCTTTTCCATTACCACACAGCACCTCACCCGCACCCAAACATTTTCCCTCCACCTATTCCCTAAACCCCTTATCTCCTTACTCTTTCCCAACCATGTCCTCTTCCCAAAATCTCTTCCCCCTCTACAAAACCCAAAACCCCTCATTGCCTTGCCCATAATTACCCTTTCCCAAAAACGTTCCCCATCACCCTCACTTAGTCATACCATCTCCCCCCCATTCCCAAAACCCCTCATCTTCTTACTCTTTCCCAACAATATCCTCTCCCCAAAACCCCTCATCACCTTGCCCTTAATTACCCTTTCACGAAAACGTTCCCTATCACCCTCCCATAGCCATACCCCCTTCCCTAGCTCCAACACCCTCATCTCTACCCGTTCCCAACCATATCCTCTCCCCAAAATCCCTTAGCCCCTCTCCCCAAATCCCATCATCACCTTACCCTTTCCCAACCATACCCTCTCACCCTATTCCCAAAGCCCCTCATCTCCTTACCAGATCGGAAGAGCGTC
>JAQGAF010002832.1:0-20304 GCA_034687865.1 Kryphioiulus occultus
GACATCTATGGTCGCAAGTATGCAATCATTTTGCCTCTCGTTGGGAATGCCTTGACAACATTCATGTACTTGATGAATTATTATTGTTACGACTGGCCTGCTGAATACATCATGTTTGCCAGCATTCCTGCAGGACTCACTGGTGATTATGGTGGCTTTTTCTTGGGCCTTCCAGGATTCATAATAGACACTCAAACAGTTGATGTACTCACACTAAAACTGTCTACGATGGATGGTACAGAGTGCGTCAGTATCCAAATAGGTCCCTTAATAGGTGGACAATTGTTTTCACAATTTAGTTATCCAGCAGTTTTTTGTACCTGCATCCTGCTACACGTTCTAGCGTCAATATTTGCGTTTGTAAAAGTGAAAGATAAGCAACATATCACCGCCAGTTGGAGAATTATGCTGCGAGATTTTTTCAGATTCGACTCCATTTCACAAAGTATCAATACAGTATTGAAGAAACGGAAGCACAATAGAAGAGCTCATATTTTGTGGTCCTTGCTCGTCGTAATTTTCTTCAACTTTGTTTATTTTGGCAAGTCAGTTTTTCTCTATTGTAAACCGTTCTTTAAAAGTAATTCACTGTCACGTAATGTGTTTATTTGAACGATTTATTTCAGGAAGTTTTGAAATCATGTATTTATACACGAGGTACAAAATCAAATGGGATGTTGTCTTCTTTTCATATTATTATTTGATGCTAGGAGGATGCTCAGTAATTGGTAAGTACGAAAAAATGGCTTCGTAAACAGTTAACCTAACTGACATATATGAAGACAGGGTTCCAACATTTTTTTAAGAAAGAAATTCCCTGACTTTCCAGGTTTTTCAGGGTCATTTTTAAATTTTTCATTTACAATGAAAAATCAACATTTCAATACTCTACTTTATTTTTACTTTGCAAAGATATTTATTTCTAGTAAAATGGTAAAAAAATTGAAACGAACATTTGAAAACATTTGTAACTTTAATAAAAACTTAGTTGGAAGAGTAGACTAACTTTTCAAATCATGAGACAACAAGTTTATGGGCATATTTTTGTCAGTATAATTTTGATCATAAAAATTCCAGGTCAAATTTTACATCTTCCCTGACTTTCTTAAATTCCCTGACTTTTCAGGTTTTTCCAGGTACCCTGGACGAGTGTGTCCATTTATTTGTTGTTTTTCCAATTTTTCCAATATACAGTATTGAATATGGTAGATAAACCAGCAAATTAAATGAAAATTCGAATAATTTCATTTGCGTTATAAATTCATACGCATTGCAAATATACCAAATAAGCTGAAAGCCATCCTTGATCTTTATATTTTTTTGTTGCTAGCTACAGTCATCGTATTTCCAATCCTGCTGCGTTTCATTATCACGTCCGACGTTATCTATGGATTTATTGGAAGTATATTTTATGTTGGTTATTTACTTGGCACTGCATTTGCCAATGATACCATCGCAATGCTTACTGGTAAGTGTATGATAAGTGATATGCTACGTTATTCATGTATATCCCGTTTCAAATGTTCACAAAATACACGTACATACAGTAGAACCTCCAAAGTTGACTACCTCCCTATGCCGCCCACTTTTTAACTGACCACAATAACTCAATGGAAAGTGACCTCTACATGTTGACCACCTGCACCTCTGTATGTTTTTATGTTGATAGCTTGGACTATGACGCACACCAGTAATTTACATGTACACTCTGTATGTTGACCAGCATGGTTTCAACACGTAAAGTCATGAATGATTACATTAATTGGCTGTTGCAAAACTAACATGTATACTGTACACTTTATATTACAGTGTTACATTACAGCGTTAAAATTCCAGTACTACTGTACAGTACGTGTAATTGCTGTATACATTTGCAGCACATAATCAATAATGGTACTGTATTAGGAACATTTCAATAAGATTATTCATGAATAATTTATGAATGATGAATGATTATTGTAAAATGCAAGTACATGCGGTTCATGCAGTTCATGGATTTAAAAGCCTGTGTTAGTACAAGCCTCGTTCCATACGTAGACCACCTCCTTATGTTGACCAGTTTGCGACAGTCTCTTGGGTGGTCAACTTAGAGAGGTTCTACTGTATATTTAATCAACCGTATACTGGTCTTTGCCCTTATTGTGCTGAACAACTTTTTTTAAAGATTTACTTTGTACTGACTTAATTCCTCTGAGGTTAAATGAGCAGTCTTAAATGAACATGCATTTATTAATTTATAAGTACCAAAGCTGTAAAATCTTCCTCAATAGTACACTAGTAACACTTTGCGACAAAGCAATAAGTCTTCTATTAGAAAGTTTCCTATAAATGTCCTACAAGACTAAAATGAAGGGTTATGCATATCTAATCTGTCATCTTTTAAGTATTCTTAGCGATTTTGGTTTTATTTAACACATGCAATTTTGAATGTCTCTTTATAAAATTTCTTAGTTGTACTCCTCTATTCTTTGGCTGAAGTAGGGTATGTCATTCAGCGTTCTTGTCTATCCAAATGGGTTACTGCATCAGAAACAGGCAAGTCTTACTCAAGCACAACATACCATCGCAAGCCCCTTCAGCATCATAAAGCTTGTTTCAATTAATATATATTCAGGTAAAATCATGTCCATTTTTGCAATACTGCAAGCTGTTGGAAGAAATGTGGGGCAAATAGTTGCAACCCAAATATATGTGGCAACAACAAGTTTCTTTCCAGGAGCTTTCTTTGCTATTTCTAGTGTCCTCCCAATTTTTAGTGCTTGTATTTATGGGTAAGTTTTTTTTTTCAATTTCACCTGTGGCGTTATTAGATTAACTTCATGTGATTCTAATGAGATACTGCATAAGGAACTAAAGTACAACTAATATCCAAAGTCTGTGATAGATTTATTTTCATGCAATTTATTAAACAGATGGGTATTTCTTGACGACAAACGACAACGAAGAGTTTAGGAACCGGAAAGCAAAGGAAAACCTCAATATTTTTCTTAAATATCTACTGTAGTTAGTAAGCAATTAATTTCACAAATGATATGTAATTACGTTTAATTGTATTTTTAAGATATTGTATTGCATAATGACATTAAATTGAAGGCTATGACCATGACATTCCCAGACGTTGGTACTTGAATGATACAATGTTGTTATAAATCACTAATTGCAGGTGGCAAACTGATAGCGTTAAATGCAATTTAAGTAAATACATATGCAAATGCCAAATCGTTCTTTCGTACAATTAATTTCCATTCTTTGGATCTTTTGACTTTTGAAACATTTGATAGTTAAATTTTTAGCATGCACAAAATTTAAGGGGCACAGGGAAAAGTGGTACTTAGTCAACGTAAAACCTGTACCACTTTTCCACTTAAAATTACTGAAACTTGAAATATGTAAGTTCTATAATGAAGCTTCAGTTAATTGAAGAAATTGCCTAAGAAGGATCTCATCATTTCTTGCAAAAAAATCTTAATTATCATGTTGTCGTACACACCACAGTTTATCATATAACTCATATATGAGTTTTACAAATAGTTAAATATGGGACAAGGATGTATGTACTCTACGTTTATGTTGTAAATTTTAATTTATTTATCACGGCCTTGGGATGGTGTTAGCTTTTGCAAAGTATATACAACTTCTAGAGGATGTGTAGCACAATCGTGTACATACAAGAACAATTTTGATAAAAACTTGAAGATACATTCAGTATGTGACATAAGATGTGACATACTCTGGATTGGTTAAAAACTTGATATTCAATTCAATTATTTTCGAAATAACTGTTGCAATTTTGGCGAGTTTTGTTTGCCAACATCCTGGTTCTACCCATAAGGCATTTTATTCAGTTTGATTTAATTGAACGACAAAGTTAAATGCCTTGAGTCGACTAAACTAACATGTACAAATGTTTCACCAAATCTCGTTGTCGGACTAAACATTTAAAGGTAGAGTAATATTCACTTTTTTGCAAATAACTTAATTGTCATTTAATAAAAAAATGATTTCAGAATAGTTTAAACATGAGTTTTCTTTTAATTATCAAACTGTCCATTAGTTTCAACTTGTTGATAAACTCAAAAATTAGACATCTCAAACTTAAATTAGAAAACCTGCTAAAGACTATTTTATTTTTAATTTCCCTAACTATTTGAAACTACTATCTATTGTGTATCAACCCTTCCATACGACTGCCGTTACTAATTTTTCACCAAAACTCGTTGGCGAACCGACTATTTACAGGTAGAGGAACAAATGTATTTAACTTAACGCAAGTTAAATTCAGATAAATTGTCATTTAATAGAAATACTTTCTCAGGATAGTGTAAATACGATTTTTCTTTCAATTTTCAAATTGTACAATACACTCGTAGCTTCAAATTGCTCAAAAACGTAAAAATATAAGCTGCTTAAACTTAAATTAAAAAACCTGCATAAAATAAAATGTCAAATAAAGTAAATATTCATAAGCCGTAATTTACCGTCTAATTTAAGACTACAGGGTAATTTTATTTCAGTCTAATTTAACACTTATGAATAAGTATTTTAATTTAATTTCGTTCTAATTTAATCCTTATGAATAAGTCGTAAATTAAACTGAAATTAAACTATTCTTAAATTAGGCGGCAAATTATGACTTTTGAATATTTTATTTGTTTGAGAATCTTCTATAGCATTATTTGAGAATCTTTTATAGTTTCTCAAGATGAAATCCAGAATGTACATGTTTTAGCCCATCCTAATTAAGATAAAACTTGCTGTGGTCGTTTTAACAGTAAAAGTCGAGATTTTATTAAACAAATACCGAATTAATTTCCCATTTTTCAGGAAACGGTTAAAGTAAATATGGCACCTTCCCAGGTAGCTATTCAGAAATTTCACGAAAATCAAAAAACATCGCAAGTTGAAGAAAGTAAGATCACGTTTCACCAGGATACCTGGATAAATAGAATTTTGAACAAGATCACAGTGGAAATATTGGTTATTCTCTTCGGAATTGGATATTATATGCCAGCATCCTTCGTACAAAACTTGATTCTTGAAAAACTCTGTTCAGAAAAATACCCAATTGAACTGTGTACTCAAGGGGTGATTAATTCAACAATTGAGGAAGAACTTCAGCATAGAGGAGCTCAAATTTTGTTAGTTCACTATTTGGTGCGTCAGGTACCATCGTGCATAATATGTCTATTCATGGGCCCTTGGAGCGACATCTATGGTCGCAAGTATGCAATCATTTTGCCTCTCGTTGGGAATGCCTTGACAACATTCATGTACTTGATGAACTATTATTGTTACGACTGGCCTGCTGAATACATCATGTTTGCCAGCATTCCTGCAGGACTCACTGGTGACTATGGTGGCTTTTTCTTGGGCCTTCCAGGATTCATAATAGACACTCAAACAATTGATGTAGTCACACTGAAACTGTCTACCATGGATGGCACGGAGTGCTTTAGTGCTCAATTAGGACCTCTGATAGGTGGACAACTGTTTTCTCAATTTAGCTATCCGGCAGTTTTTGGTAGCTGCATCGTGCTACACGTTATGGCATCAATATTTGCATTTTTTAAAGTGAAAGATAAGCAACATATCACAGTCAGTTGGAAAATTATGTTGCGAGATTTTTTCAGATGCAACTCCATCGCACAATGTATCAAGACAGTCTTAAAGAATAGGAATCAGAATAGAAGGGCTCACATTTTGTGGTCTCTGCTAGTCGTCATTTTCTTCAATTTTGTTTTCTTTGGCAAGTCTGTTTCCCACTATTTTAAACCGATCTTTTAAAAAGAATTAACTACCACGCAATGCATTTATTTGAACGTTTCCTTTTAGGATGTACTGAAATCATGTATTTATACACGAGGTACAAAATCAAATGGGATGTTGTCTTCTTTTCGTATTATTATTTGGCTCTGGGAGGATGCGCAGTAATTGGTGAGTATGATCCTGCCCACTTTGAAAAACGATTTTATTGAAATTAAAAATGAAAATGATTTTAAAAGTTTAAATGTCTTGATAAAAAAGTAACTAATGACCTAAACATAATGCTTGAGGGGTTGTGTCCCTTTCACTTGTTATTTTTCCAGTATTGAATATCGTCAATAAACGCTTAAATTAAATTCGAGTAATTTATTGGCATCTTAAATTGTAGGCACAAACATTGCGAATAAGTTCGAGAGTATTACAAATACCAAATAAATCCAACCAAAATTAATTTTGAACTGATATAATATTTATTTCTGGTTGCCAGGCACAGTCATCATATTTCCAATTCTGCTGCGTTTTATTAACACGTCTGACGTCATCTATGGAATCTTTGGAAATATATTTTTTATTGGTTATTTACTGGGCACTGCATTTGCCAATGATACCATCGGAATGCTTACTGGCAAGTGCATGATAATAAACAGCTGGGATTGCTACAGAATTTTTTTTCTAATTGACCCTGACCCTTAATGTGGTGAGCAACTTTTGTTTTGGGTGGGTTTCTTTAACCATCACTGAAATAATTGTGATTAAGAAGTACCCTTTACATAATTACATTATTAAATGAGTATGCATTTATCAATTTACCATTAATCAAAGATGTTCAACCATGCATTCAGGCACATACAGACAATGCCATCAATCATTACCATATTACCACCTCACTTTATCACCACACTTAATATCAATACTTTGTGACAGAGCTATAAGTCAAAACAACAAGTGATGTTAGTGGTCAATGTGCCAAAAGTTGCTTACTAATGATTTTGGATGACCTTTTGTCATAAACCCCTTATAATCTGCTTGTTTCTAAATCTTTAAAAAATTCTCAGACATTTTGATTTCATTTCAAACATTTTCAATGTCTCTTCATAAAATCTCTTAGTTGTGCTCTTCTATTCTTTCGCTGAAGTAGGATATGTCATTCAGCGTTCTTGTCTATCCAAGTGGGTCCCTGCATCAGAAATTGGTAAGTCTTGCTCCATTGTTAGGCTCCTGTTGCAGCATACAACTTGTTTTTAATTAATCTACACGTATATTCAGGTAAAATCATGTCAATATTTGCAATATTGCAAGCTGTTGGAAGAAACGTGGGGCAAATAGTTGCAACCCAAATATACGTGGCAACAACAAGCATCTTTCCAGGGGCTTATTTTGCTATTTCGACTGTTCTCCCAATTTTTAGCATCTGTATTTATGGGTAAGTTTGTTTCAAATTGATCATTAAATAGTAATTTATATTTAAAGTAAATTTATTTGAATTGTTTTGCGTGTAGATGGATATTCATTGACGAAAAACGACAACTAAGAGTTTAGAAAACAGAAAACGGAGGAATTTAATGAAGTTGAAGAAATTTCAGTTTTTAAAATACGTATATTTACTGGTGAAAGGTTTCATAACAAATCTGTGACTGTTTGTAAAGCAGTCTGTAATACTCGTTGCCGAGCTACGAGGTTGGACCTTACCCGATACACCCTGTACATGTTTGCACTTTAATGTTTAAACGTTGAGAATTGACTGTGATATCAATTAATAGAATCTAGGGATGTTCAAGTATTATGTCATAATCTGAGGAGGAAAGGGGGCTAGCATGTATGTATGTATTATTGTTAAACATGTATGACTAAAATGCATCATTTTTTCTCACATTTTGATGATTGTCATTACCCTTGAAAACATCAAGTGGATGTTCAAGTATCATGTCATAATCTGAGGAGGAAAGGGGGTTAGCCAAATGCTGTCATTTTCATTGATAAACACTTTGATGATTGTCATTACCCTTGAAAATATGATGACGAATGCAGGGTTGTGATGATGTTGTGATGTTATGATATACATAAATACTTGAATACGATGTTGTGATGACATTCAGTAATACTTGAACGTCCCCCAAGTACTTCAAGATATAGATATAGTTGGATATACGTGTGCATCGTTGCAGGCTGCTGACTTCCATCTTGCTTAACATCCTACATGATACTGTTCGTTGCCAATTCGTTTTCTTGCACAATTAAACTACATCCTTGAATCAGATGTATTGACTAATTAAATTTTGGCAAACAAGACCTACCATTGTTATCGGTATATTTGTTAAACTTGAGAAGACATTCTGAGAATAAGACTGGATGGTTCATCCCGATGGCTGATACAAGACCATCATTAAATGTGAATGATGGGGTCAATCAGCGGTTTACAGGCAACAGTTGTACAAAGAATGAGATCAGATCTTTCCTGAAACTTTCTTAAGCTTAAACCTAAAAGAAAGGGCTTCATCTAACGAGCTGGTAAGCGACAAAACATTATTTTTCCATACTATAGAGAAACTGAAATGTTCAAATTATTGAGCTGCATAATGAAAGTGTGAAATTCTTGGGCAGAAAAATGGAAACTTCAACAGCAGAATGTCCAGAAGATCTTGGATCTAAGGGTAGAAATGTCCATCAGGAAGTAACTGGTTCCACCAGAACAAATGTCTTTTCAAGGGCCGTTGGTTGGACCGTCAAACTTATTGAAAGTTTCAAAGCTGAAATTATAATGTGTCTTTTTGGTTTGGCGTCCAACGCGTCTAATATATTCGTACAGAATTTGGTTATTCAGAAATTATACGATGAGAACTACCCAGCCGAAATATACCAAAATAGGACCTTAAACATCACCATCGAGCAGGAAATTCAGCAAAAAGCGAGTCAATATTTAATGGTTTACTATCTGGTGCGTCAGATACCAGCTCTGGTGCTATCTCTGTTCATGGGCCATTGGAGTGACACGTATGGACGCAAATGTGTCATGCTGATGCCACTTTTGGGAAACATTTTGACATCATTTTTATGTTTGCTGTATTATTACTGCCCTGGCTGGCCAGCTGGTTTCATCATGTTTCTCGGTATCCCAGTTGGATTATCCGGTGGCTACAGCGGTTTCATGATGGGCATTTTCTCGTACATCAGGGACATCCACGGCCTTGAAAAAGTCTCCATGAGAATATCTGTTTTGGATGGCACTGAAAGTTTAACTACCCAGCTAGGACCTCTGATTGGGCAACTGCTCTACGCTCGCTTCAGTTACCCAGCATGTTTCGGTTTTAGCATAGTGCTGTTCGCATTTGCAGCGATATTCGTGTACTTTCAAGTAAACGATAAGGTCCATCAAACAGCCAACTGGAGAACCATGATGAAAGATTTCTTCAGATTTCAAGCCGTTGTAGAATGCTTCAAGGCGGCCTTCAAGAAAAGGGAAAGCAACAGAAGGGCTTATATGGCAACATTATTCGTTTGTGTGCTACTTATGGTGTTCGTCAACAATGGTAAAGTCATGCTCACAATGAATTTCTGTGGGACGTTCATGTATGATGTCATCATCTTGGGAGGTGCCCAAGATACATTTATTAATTCCCTGACTTTTCCTAACCACCATGGCTTTTCCAGGTTTTAAATCAAATTTTCCTGACCACCACCACTACACACTATGCAAGAATATGGCATATGCCAATGTAGAAATACTAAATTATCTTGTAACAAACGATCAGGAAATGTAATGCAGATTTTATTAGAAAACAGCAAATTTAGATTAGTTTTTTAATCGACAATTTCATTATTAATTTCTTCTTCAGAACTGCTTGTCATTTCTTGATTTTGTGTTAACTTATTTAACTACATGTAAAATGCATCATTAGTTTGTAGAATTCCCATGACGTTTACAAAGTAAATCAATTTTTCCTGACTTTTCCAAGCTTTCCCAATTTTCATATTTTCAGGTTTTCCATGCCTAGTGAACCCTATTTATTGCATAACACTATTTTTCAATATTTTAAAAAAGAAACAAAGTTTAAAGGTAATAAATAAAACATGTTACTCTTGCTAAAGGGCATTTTGAAAAAAATATTGTTAAATTAGAATTTTTTTGCAAATGATGACGATTGTTGACACGGGGTGTCTGGAAATCAAGACTTTGTATGGACATAATATTTGAACGTTCCCATTAGAAGCATACAGACTAAACTGATTGATGTATCGTCAACCATGCACTGTAGTTAATTAAAAAATAACTGTAGATAATTTAAATTTCAGGTGCCAATGAAATATTTTATTTATTCACGAGGTTGAAACTTAACTGGAATACTAGTGAGATTACCTATTATAATATTCTGTATAGCGGATGCAACTATATTGGTGAGTTTCATAACAGAAATAACGTTTCATGTTTTATTCTTACGTTTTTTTCTAGAAGCGCATCACAAATTTATCCTGACGTGTTAAAATTATTACAAGTAATTCTTTTTCGTTTTCAAGGAATGTTCTTTCTACTGCCTTTGATAATTCACTATTTCAAATTAACGGATGTGGTATTTGGTATGATTGGATGTCTTGGTGCTATTGCTAATTGTCTGGGTAATGTTTTTGTCAGTGATTCGATTGGAATGTACTGCGGTAAGTTACCTAAATGATCCTTTTTGCATTGTAAATATTTTTGCAACTAATGGTATTTCAGACCTACCGACTTATGTTTTCTTCCTAATTGATATATTTAGTTGCCTGTTTCTCGCTATTAAGCACATTGCTCCTCGTATCTCCACGTTCATGCATTTCTAAGTGGGTGTCTACAGAAGAAATTGGTATGATGTCTCAGCAAATCCAACATCCTAATACATTTGTGAAATTTTCCCAACTAATTTCAAGTCTCAAACAGGTAAAGTCATGTCTGTGTTTGCAATCTTGCAAGCACTTGGCCAGATTGTTGGACAAATTGCAGCTACTCAGATATATGTGGCGACCCTCATGTCTGTTCCTGAGTTATTTTTCATCATTGCTGCCATTATCATCACGATCATCTTATGTCTTTATGGGTAAGAAATTGATCTTTAAAATTGTATTTTCCACAACACAACGACCCTCACTTCGTTTGACTTTCTGTTATAATCATACTCCAACCACTGATGGTCTAAAATATCACACAATCATTTAAGTCCACATGGATAAATTCACTTTGTAAAACATTTAGATACAGGGTGACTAGCCTAAGCTTGAATACAATTGCCTGACATTTCGAGGTTTTCCTGACACATTTTGCAAAATTTCCATGCAGACAATTTTATTTTAATCGATATTTTTTATGAATCTAACACCAAATTCAAATCAAAAGGATAAAGTCGTGTTTTACCTACCTCTTTTAAAATCATGGAGTCATTAATTTATTTGCATACAGAATATATTTATGTTCCTTTCAAAATTTAGATGCATCGAAAGCAAATAAAATTCGCGAAACAAACCTTAACAAATGAGTAATTCAAAACCCAGCATAAACTGTGCCATAAAATTTCCAGACATAAGGCAAATTTCAATGACATTTCCCTGACATTCCCAGACCAAATCAATTTCCCTGATATTTCCAGGTTATTCAGGTTTTCTAGACGGCTAGTCACCCTGTTAGATAGTTTTGAACAACCCAATATAATAGGAAGAGCGTTAATTAAAAACGTTTTCCGATAATTTATTTAATTTTAAAATGATTAATGCAAGCAAAAATGCAAAAATGATTAACGTATTTTTCACAGATATGTCTTCATAGACAACAAACGAAGAGGAAAGGAAATCAGCAATAGTAGAAATGAAAACGTCATCTAGTCTTTACAAATTATACATTGTATCAAACCAATTAATGAAAATAAAACCAAGTAAACTAAATTTCTATACGATATCCTTGAGATGCTATTAATTAAAGCACGGTGGACATGACGGAAGTAATTTAAAATGCTGCAATTTCATTAGTAGAAGAATTACTGACATATTTATGACGCATGTTGGGATAAGTGCTGGCAAGCTTGTTGGTGCATCCAATGAAACTATTAATTGATATGTAATTATTTCTTTAATGAACTAAAATACTTTATAGTATTAGAAGTGTGAAGGCTGACGAAGTAAGTAGATTCGAGACGAGTTCCATCCAAATTCAAGGTATCGGTATAAGGCAAACTAACTATTCATTCAATTGTAGAGTTAAGACTCAGGGTTAAATGGCTACTAACGGTTTCAATTCAATTCAACTCAGTACCCTACTATCAGTAACTGAATACCGTGTGGTAGGGGGTGTAATCCATCAACCCAATTTAATCGGCAATTACCGCCGCATTAGGGTGGATACAACCACCATCAATTTAATAGTTAATATTTTCAGCATTAAATTCTCAGGGTATTTTGAATCAACAACTGTTTTAGAATTCTGATAAATTTAGAATTACTGCTGTAAAATATTCTTCCTAATAAAAGCAACATCAATTTGTGGCAATTTTAAATGTCTTTAATACTTTTCCTAATTATTTTTCACTTATACATGTGAGATATACCCCTTTTTTATAAGACTGTCTATCGATTGAGACATTACTGCCGGCTGAGAATAACTCATTTTTGAATAATCTAGAATTCCTGCTGATGAATATTTACAAATAAATATAATATTTCTTAAATGATTTCTCCATTAAGCAGGCTATGAGCAAGAAGAAAACTCTTCCATGGACATTGTCAATTTATTTATTCAAATAATTCACAACGAAATCGGGAAATACAATTTTAGAAAACGGCGTATTAACTGCTACATTTACTACATTTAATCAAAATATTTAATAAAATGATCCTTAATTTTTAATCAGTATAGATAACCGAATTTAATTAAATATTTAATAAACTAATCCACAATTTTGGTTAATAATATTAGTACTGATTTTCTCTCGCGGATGATTCTCACCCAGTCAATTGAGTTTCATTGTTTTTTTAGTTTTCTCAAAGCCAGCCTTCATTTCAACATCATTTACATGTCAGCGAACACGATAACTGAATATAAATATTGCAGATGACTATTAACGAATTCAGTGAACATGATTTAAACCAAACATTTCCAAACTCTGACCATGGAACAAGCAATGGAGGATTCAAGATCAGCTAAGTGTGAAAATCCTAAACAACAACCACAGCAAACCGCAATCCACCAAGGTATATTTTCAAGAATGATTTCTTGGCTGAATCTGGTTTCAAACAGGTTTACAGTGGAAATAATCGTGTGTCTCTTCGGTCTCGGTTATTACATGCCAAACGCATTCGTGCAGAATTTGGTCATCGAAAAACTCTGTACAAAACAATATTCAGCAAAATTATGCACTCATGGAGTGATAAACGCCACCATTGAACAAGAGGTTCAGCCAGAAGCAGCTCAATTTTTGATGGTTCACCACTTGGTTCGTCAGATACCGTCGTGTGTCCTTTGTCTATTCATGGGTGCTTGGAGCGACATCTATGGCCGCAAATTCTCCATTGTTGTGCCCCTAGTGGGAAATGCGCTGACATCTGTCTTGTATTATCTTAATTATTATTTTTCTGAGTGGCCAGCTGAATACATCATGATTGCAAGTATCCCAGCAGGACTCACGGGTGACTACGGAGGATTTTTCTTGGGCATTCCTGGATTCATTAGGGACAATCATGAATCAGATGCAATAACGCAGAAAATATCCAGAATGGATGGCACAGAATGTGTAACGACCCAATTAGGACCTTTGATAGGTGGACAATTGTTCTCAAGGTTCGGATATGCTGCAGTTTTCGGTTGCTCCATAGTGCTACATGTGCTCGCAGCACTATTCGCCTATTTTAAAGTGAAAGATAAAATTCACGAAAATGTCAGCTGGAAGGTCAAGTTGGGAGATTTCTTCAGGTTTCGCGCCATCTTAGAAAACGTCAAAACTGTGGTGAAGAAAAGGAGTGGTAACAAACGAGCTCATATTGTGTGGTCACTAGTGGTCGTCCTGCTGTCCAATTCAGCATATTTCGGCAAGTGAAATTTTCAATATTCATCTCCATTAATTCTGGAAAATTTACAACTTCATTGTATAAAAATGTCATTTTAGGAAACATGGAGATTATCTATTTGTACACGAGATACAAGCTCAGCTGGCCTGTTGTTATCTTTACCTATTACAATCTAGTTCTTGGAGGATGTCAAGCAATCAGTGAGTATTGTATCTGAGTTCTGTTAGCGAGTGTTGTAAGTAATTACCCACATGAAAATGAAATGAATTTCAAATGTATTGTGAAATGCATTACGAATTGCAAAATGTATTGCAAACATATTGGTCGTTTTGAACGCAACACGAAATACATTTGGTAATGTAAACAAAAATGCATTTCACTGATGTATTTTTCAATGCATTATGAAATATACGGATTCGTGTATTTCACAATGTATTTGAAAGTACATACTTAAAAAAGATGTGTGCTGCAATGAATTGAATGAAGTTGATATATTTTTGAATTTAAAACTATTTCATTGCCAGTTCTAATTTATTTATTGCATATTTTAGATATTTTTTAAATTTAGAATTTGGATTTTTTAAACTTTGAAATCATGAAATATAGCGAGGCTTTTTGAGATTGTATTATACGGTAAATTGTAAAATGCATTCTTCAATGCAAACAGAGTACATTACGTTACGCATTACACAACATATTCTCCAATGCACACGAACTGAGCTTACATTACAGTGTGCATTACACAACGCATTCTCCAACACACATAATCGATTGCAATATGCATTCCATAATGTAATACAAACGCATTTTCAAATTTATTTGTCACTACAGTTTGAAACTAGATTTGTCTCAATCTACAGTCATTTTAAAATGTATTGTCCAATGCATGTCATATAATGCAGTTCTAAATGAATTACCATTACATGTGGGTAGTTGGTATTTGTCATAAAACTATACAATAATACACGAATAACCAATTGAAATGTTCATTAAAATAGCCTGCTATCTACAATATTTACGGTATATTTCACCTCTTTTTATCTAGTATACAAGAGTAACACCAGTTCATGCTGTCGTAATTTATCCTTTTTATTTATTATGTGGTTGTTTAGGTTCAGCCTAACATAAACTAACCTACTAATGCAATTATGATTAAGCTACCCCTAACGGTCAGGCAATCACTGCCAACCAACGAGTCATTAGGAAAAGCTCACTTTCTTCTATTCGATGCTGGTGAAGGGACTATACCGAAGTACACCCTTATTCTTGTGTCGTTAAAATATAATTTCCGTATTTCATTGAGTATACAAAGTAGGAGAGATACATGTAAGCTTAAACCAGGGTTTCTCAATAATATTTTCACTATTCGTTACCCAAAAACCGATCATCAGAACGTCCTTTTTATTCTAATCGGGAAAAATATGCATGATATAATCTTAAGGCTGATTTACTAAATAGCAATAGATGCATGTTATAATACTGTACTACTCATTACTTTTTTCAGAATACATTTACTTCTTTTTCATCACTTTTATGGGAAAACCTATTTTGCAACACAAAGAAAATTAATTTTTACTCAAGTCAGGGTTATTGACTAGTGACAAATGTCATAGCCATATATGTTGAGCAATTGTCCAAATTATTAATTGCCTGAGCGTTTTTTTCCAAAGAACAAATAACAAGTGTATTAGACAAAAATCCAAGTTCAACAATTTTGAATGTCTAAAACAAGTAATTTATTTTCAGGTTCGTTTATCGTACTTCCCACTCTGCTTCATTTTTTTCGACTGTCAGATGTAACATTTGGGATTTTGGGACAGTTAGCTTTTGATGCTTACTTGTTGGGTACTGGATTTGCCAACGATACAATCGGAATGTTTTGTGGCGAGTAATGCATGAAATAGAGGCAGTTCGAAGTGTAAATTCTCGTCAGTGATTTATATTTTCTTTACTAAACTTATATTTGTAATTTTCGTCTAATTTTCTTCTTAGTCGCCACTTTCGTTGTTGTGGGTCAAGTGGGTTATATCACACAACGAGCTTGCCTCACAAAGTGGGTAGCTAGCTCTGAAATTGGTAAGGTTTATCTAGCTATACATCAAGCACCTCACTGCTGCTTGCAATTCAAATTATTTTCAATATAAATATTTAGGTAAAATCATGTCAATTTTTGCAATAATGCAAGCTGTGGGAAGAAACGTGGGACAAATCGTGGCAACGCAGATTTACGTGGCAACAATCAGCATTTACGTCAGCACATTTTATTTATGTGCAGCCATTTCCCCACTAATTAGTATTTGCATTTATGGGTAAGAATTCGTTTTACGCAATATTTTCTTAACGACTGATTTTCCGTAAATTCCCATACGGCAAAATTGTATTTTACTGGAATTAACACGTTTTGGCATGTTACGCAAATGGTAAGAATTAACCAAAATTAAATTCAATGAATGATTTTTGAACATTTTTGCACAGATGGATTTTTATTGACATCAAACGACAGGAAAATCCACAGCATATAGAGGAACAACCTCCCAAAGAAATAGAAAACTAATTGTCGAATAATTTGTAAAGGAAACTGGTGATATACGAATCTTGTTAATTCAATAATTATAACGTTTTAATCCATGTGATAACAGGGTTCCCCCAGATATTAAATTTTCCACTTCCCTGACTTTTCCCTGCCTTTTACAGGTTTGACAACAAATTTCCCTGACCACTGAAGATGTAAAACTATGACATATGTCAACATAAGGAATGCTATATTTATCGCTTACAGAAGAAATATTTATAATGCATTCAGTAATAGAACACATTTTCATAAGCAAACAGCAATGGCACACAAATTTTGATAAGGAAACAGAAATGGAGCACAAATTTTCAAAGAACATCAAAGTTAGATTAGTTTTTATTTTAATTTATTAATTTATTATTAACATTTTCCAGTGTGCCATTCTTGACGTCTTCGTTCAAAGATTTGTCAAACTTCCCTGAATTTTTCGAAGTAAATCCAACTTCCCTGACTTTTCCCAGACTTTTCCAAGTTTTCAAACAAATTTCCCTGACCACTGAAGATGTAAAACTATGACATATGTCAATAGTAGGACTGCTTTATTTATTGCTTATAGAAGAAATGTTCATAAAGCATACAGCAATACATTGTAGAACCCATTTTCATAAGGAAACAGCAATGGCATACAAATTTTAATAAGGAAACAGCAATGGAGCGCATATTTTCATAAAGAATATTAAGGTTAGATTAGTCTTTAGTTTAAATTACAATTTTATTATTAACATCTCCCAGTGTGCCATTCTTGTCTTCTGCGTTTAAAGATCTGTTAAATTTCCCTGACTTTTTCAAAGCAAATCCATTTTCCCTGACTTTTCCCAGACTTTTGAGGGGCATTCCAATTTCCCTGACTTTTCCAGGTTTTCAAGGTCTGGGTGAGCCCTGGATAATTACCTACAGTTAGAAGGATTTTTTTCAGTCTAATGCAAGAAACAAACTTTCTGTTTGCTGATGTCTTAGTAATAATGGACGTGCCAAAGGCAACAGTAATGACATTTGCACCTGTCGGGTATTTTATAATTTTAAGTTTGCTATTCATTTTAAATTATAAATTACGCTTTTAAGGCTGATGTATTTGTTGATGGTATTTTATCATGAATGAAATTGCCAAAACTGCTATTAGTATAGTGGCTTTGTCTTATGAGAGCCCAAAGGCTCGGCTCAACATTATTTTATAGATGAACGAAAAGTGATTTATTGCATAATGGATGCGTGGAAAACTTATTCGGTGAACCCTTGACATGTCTCGGCCAAAACTATTACGAATGAACATTAAATGGCTTCCTTTGGGAGAAGCCAAATAGAGAAAAGCGCCAATGAAAGTAGACTCGCTTTCCACGTGGTTTTATAGAAATAGAAACGCAGGACCTGAGGACAATCATCAATTATGAATCAATCAGACTTATTAGAAATGTTTTCCTAGTCAGTCCGATCAATGAGTAATGTCACAAGCATGTAGCCCTCAGCCAAACAGTCATTTAACACGATGTATGCAAAACACAGATGGCGCCACCGTATGTACATGTAAGCCTAAATTTGACACCGGACAAAACGTTAGATGAGGACCCAGGGCCATTTAAACCATTAGGAAAGTGCCTAGGGCCCTTAACGTTGTGAAAAAACACTGTTTTGTACCAAACTTGTATACAGATATGACCAAATTCACCTTTGTGCATAGGGAAGTTTTGGATTATTTTGAATTTCCTAATTTTCTCCCTTCTGGATGACAAATCAAAATTCATCAATTCAAATTCAAAAGTTAGCTAAGGGCCCAGGGCCATTTTAACCTTTGGAAACGTGCCTAGGGCCCATAAGGAGCCTGGAACGATGTGAAAGGAACGATTCGAATTCCCTTTTGTGAATAAGGAAATTTTGGATTACAGTAGAACCTCCGATGTTGATCAGCTCCCTATGTTGACCACATTTTTACTGACCGGAAGGTCACCACATTAACTCAATGTGGTGATCACCACGTTGACCACCTGCACCTCTAAGTTGTTTTTGATGATATCCTAGTAATAGTGGACGTACTAAGGGTAACAGTAATGACATTTGTACCTTTTTGAGTATTTTAGACTTTCTAGTTTGCTATTCATTTAAATTATAAATGACGATTTTAAGGCTGATGTATTTCTGATGCTTTTTTATCATTTTGACACACAATAGTAATTTACTCTCTGTATGTTGACCAGGATGTTCTCAACATGTAAAGTTATGGATGATTAAGTTTATTGGCTACTTGCAAAACGTATTACTTTACTGTCGCCCCTGAACAGTAACTGTCTCTGTATAGGTATCTGCCTCTTAATTTTGAATAAAACATTGTGAACTTGATTCGAGATTCGTGCTGTTTATTACCAAAACCAGTAGGATACTTTTCTTGATATACTTTCTAATCTTACAGAATGAAATTTCTAAGTACACCGTACATTAAAGAGTTTCTGCTTTAAAATTCCAGTCCCACTGTACAGTACGTGTAATTGCTGGATAAATTTGCAGCACATTAGCAATATTGGTACTGTGCTATGAACATTTTAATAAGATTAGTCATGAATGATACACGAATAATGAATGATTACTTTAAAATTTGAGGGCATGCAGTAATGTAGTGCTTGGAATTAAAATTTTGTGTTAGTACAAGCCTCGTTCCATATGTTGACAACCTCCTTATGCTGACTAGTTTGCGACAGTCCCTTGGGTGGTCAACTTACAGAGGTTCTGCTATATTTTGAAGTTCCTGGTTTTCTCCCATCCACATGAAAAATCAAAATTTAATATGCCGGTTTTGACGAAAAATTCAGTTTCCTTTCTCCTTAGGGACGGCTGCATTTGAGCTTACACAATTCGTGGTTTCAAGTTGCGATAAACAAAAGAGATGGGGTGGCCATTGAATCGATAAGGTTTTCAGCGAGATTGGGTCAAATTTTATAGCGCATTAAACTTTTATGATAATGTTAAATTCAAATTAGTACGATATTAGAGGCGCTAAAACGTATTTAGCGAGGCGGAGCACGACCAAGAATCGTGTTCACAAGTGTGCAAAATGACACAAAACCGACGTGATGGAAGACTATGGCTTTCCAAGATGGCGCACATGAAATCGATGCAAATGGGCCACATCACATGACTGGGCCCTTCTTCACAAGTGGGTCGCAACGGACATCTGTCGAAATATTCTACCTGATTTTTGGGAAATGTTTCAACATTTTAAAGTTCCATGCAGGCTCCTACTACAGGTCATGACTTATCATTCTGAAAATCAATGAAAAATCAACAAAAAAATCTATGAAAGTCATTCTGTAAAGTTATTGATTTTCCATGACCAAGATTTTCCATACACACCTTTAGTACATGTATTGAACCTCTGGCCTGTATAGGACTGAAATATTCCCCAAAAAATCTTATTTTAGAGTGATTTTGTGGATGGTGATTTTGACATTTAGTAGATGATGTTTGGACATTTTAAACAAAGTTGTCAATTTAAGACGAAATCCTTATTTTTCCGAAAACAAATCCAAAAAACAAATTGGATTTATTTGGAAAAATAAATTTTTGGATTTGTTTAATCATTGGACAGTTTAGGGCACAATTTAACTACCGGTAATAACTGAATAATCTTTAACACGAAATTCTCGATATGATTTTCCAACTATAGAAAACCAGTTTAAGAAAAAAGATTTAGTCATAAATTGACAACTTTGTTTAAAATGTCCAAATATCATCTGCTAAAAGTCAACATCACCGTACCCAAAATCGGACTACAATGAGAATTTACAGCTAATTAAAGTTCTTTTGTGTTAAATTCAATTTTTGATTTCTAAAATTATACGGCGCTTTTACAAATCCATGATTTCCAAAACATTAACCTTCATTAGGTGGTGTCAATCCTAAAAAAAATAATTGTAATTAAAATTGACTAATTGGTGTGCGCATCCGCAAATGACTACCAAAAC
>JAQGAF010002833.1:0-20301 GCA_034687865.1 Kryphioiulus occultus
AAAGGTGTTCATTTATCTTGACCAGGAGTGTAACAAATCGGCGTTCGCGTCCTCGATTAACGTGTAGCTGAAACTCTATTAGCCAGATCGCAAGCATTAATAAAGCAAATCGTAACACTTCCTGATTAAGGTTCACGGGCGAATTTCAAATACATGTAGGGCAGTTTTTGCAAGCAACTCTGCGAATTATGCAACAGGAGTTCGCACCCACTGCATGGAAGATTTCTTGATGCAAATTAGTTCAAACATGTTGGAAATTGGCTGTGATCAGGTATGTTAGCACGGTATCTGGGGACACCCTGTAGATATCCACCAAGGACCAATGAGAGAAGCTGGTGTGCAAACATCTACAATTTCCGAAATATGAACTTTTAAGAGCTCTATGAAAACGTCGAAGCTGCCTCTTTAAGTTTCCCTGCAACCAATCACACATGTTCCTTCAGTTTACTTTAACAAGTACAGTATGCATAACAACAACTGGCAAAGCCTTCTCTGGAAAGTCCTGCGAGTTGTTGCTATCAAGATGGAAACAAAAACACCTGTTTACCCCACAGGGGTAAAAATAATGATTTGAGGGAGAAAGCACCGTTAACGATTTTGTGTCTATGCTGGGCGTCAGCAAAGTTTTGCACAAGTTCTGCATTCTTGCAGGAGGAATAAAGAATGAGGGAGCTAAAGGTACTGCTCCCCATTTATTGAAGGGGATATTCTTTTTTGTAAGATACAGTAAGCTGAATGATGAGAGGGGTTTTCTCTTGCAGGATAATGTATAGCAGAATAAGGAAACGGCCAAAGGATGTTTTTTAGTTTACTGTATTAATATTGTGCCATTCAGACCATACACTGTACATACTGTTCCTGTATACTGTATGTAATTTCAATATCCCCTTCAGGTACATCTTCGAAACATTTCATTTGTGTTCCTCGTAGCATGGCTATGGTCATACGGGGCCTTTAAATAATTTGTGACTGAAGGCACTTAGATTTTCAAGACCGAAATGGGTTTTCGTTTTATGTCCTGTATTGTATGAACCCTCCTCCAATGTAGCCATGTAATGAATATACATGTACAGGGAGCACTGTATTCTGTGATTCTCATATCTTAAAACATACCAGTACATGTAGTCAAACGTTGAGAAAATTTCAACTTGATAAGAAACGCCTATTTTCTAAGGTTGTATACGCATGGTCTTCCCAATTTCATGTGCAATACATCAGAATCTTGTGTAATCATTGCTATGTAAATGCGTTAATTTTGTTACTCGTCTAGCTAAAGTGCACGTAATCAACGCTTGTTTGTAGAACTAATTGTAGTGTTTGCATATTTTCGTTGTTGCAAAATGTCCATAGGCTTATTATCTATTTACCGCTACTTATCAAGCCTCTTTTATGGTTTACGGATCCCTTTTAGCCAAAAGCGCGAACTATATGTAATTTACAGCTGATTTACTTTGTAAATTTCGACTATCAAAAGATTCAACTGCTATACTGAACTGTAGAGCTACAGGTATGACTTAAACTCTATACATTAATTTATTTTCCTTGGTTACAGTTTAGTGAGAATGTCTCAAAAGTTTGAACATATCCAGAAATCAGGGTCTCAGACCCTATTATATCCAGCATCATCATTGTTTACAGATATTCAATAGATGTCCATTCTGTAGGTTACTTGTATGATCGCGTTTTGTCTTGCATATTCCATATTTGTCAAATTACATGCTGTTTGCATAGAGAATGGAACAGCAAGAGCATGCAGCTTATACGTTGCCACATCACGTCTCCTTGTTTGGCAATAGTTGAAACTCTTGATGTTTTCGTAATTGGCAAGACTAGATTTTGCCCAATTATGTTAATTTAGGTTCATATTCTGCTTAATGCATTCCTGCAAGCGGCGCATATATGATAATGAGAAGCAATTCGTACGTGTGATGAATGCAATTCACACGCCTGCCAATTGCAAGCATGCACTGAATAGACCTCAATTTTTGCCCAAAACTAGCTGGATGAGATGAAATCAAATCTGAATGAAATCTCTCTTTCTCTCTTGTTCTGCATGAGCCCGATTGTTCCCTCGATAATGGCATCTTCGCTACCTAAGTGCTATTTTAGTAAATTAAAACTGAATTCGGATCTCCGATTAGCTCAACACGCACTCCAAACTATGGATTCGGAGAGACATCTTCAAAAACATATTGATTGTGCATGAATCAAAGCCAGATACTCTCTATGGCTGCTGATGCTCCTTTATATAATCCAATAATAGCTCGAAGGCGCTGCACGATTTTACTTGCTCGATGATAGCGACTGGATTCATTAGATCTAACAAATAACTATCCAAGATTATATCCTCCAATCGACTTTTCGCTACAGATCTGGGGTTGCCATTGCAGTTTGCCATGCAACGGCGCTCTGGAGATGAGGCATTAAGAGGCTGCAATTGGTTGCATTAGTGCTTTTTCTTAACTGATGGCCATGGGTAGCTAGTGCTTCATAATACAACTTAAGTGGGCCTCTCTTTCTAGACAACATTTATGCCACAGACGTGAACTATGGCATATCGTAGCCCTGCTGTTCTCAGCCTTTTATCCCAATTAAAATGTGTGGACATTAACTTATCAAAGCAATTAAATCTTTCTGTACTTGCCTTGCGTGTTATTATGACCACCATTTAAGTGTACAAAAATAATGGCAAAATATTTTCCATGTTAAGCAGAAAGTGTCAAAAACTGGCGAATTTCTTGTCCAGTTTGTGGAATAGTTTGAACATTATGCAGTTGTCGGAGAGCAGGCTGCAGAACATCTTAAACTAAATGTACATGTGCAGTGTATTTTCAAAATCGTCATTAAGTCTTTTCAATACAGTATATCTATCTAAACAATTACTGTCTAACGTAATATCCTCTCTCAACTAATGTCAGGTGCCAGTTCCGACGTAGAAACCATGTTAAATCTAATAACCCTCCATAACATAATATTTAATAATTTTAGCATTGGTTTTTATTGCTCCCACACCTTTTGCTAACTAATACTACAGTTTGTAATGCAGAAAATTCGGGAAAATATCAAACACGGATGGAAAACTATCAAGGTGACTTCCTATAAGTGCATGTACTAGCAACATTTGGCGACCTAAGTGATTGTTGTAGTTTCCTGGGCGCCAAATCTATGGGAGCGCCATGTTTATGGCTAATAAAAACAGTTTCCAAGTAGCAGGTCATTCCCCATAATCTGTTTAAACTAATAACCTTTCTAAACTAACATTCAGCACAGGCCCCAAGGTTGTTAGTTTAGACAGGCTCTACTGTAGATGTCCATTCTGAAGGTTACTTGCGTGTATATTTGTTGTCTCCCATTCTTTGAATCACGTTTCCAATAAGCAGAAAGTTTCAAACTTGGTGGGTGTAAGGAATTCTCTCGATTCAATTCATCAGCCCACAGTAAGCATCAGGGATGCCATGTAGTGGGAAAGTCCGTTATCCCATGTTAGAGAAAAACGAGCAAGATTACAGCAAACAAGAAAGTAAAATGAATGTAAACAAGGAAACCAGAATTCTGAAAACAGGAGTGCTGAAGCCATAATGGCTACACATGCATGTAGTGAGATTTAATTGTGCGTGAGATCATGTTAAAGGCACTCCCGCCTCATTTTAAACCAAGGTGAACAAATGGAAACCGCAATGCCTTATTGCTCATTGCTGTGCCACAGTATAATTTTTGTGTTCTGAAAACGCTATATATGGGCTATGAATCTGGACATGGATAGACCATTCTGTTCCTAGAGGCGTAGGTGGAGGGTATCGAACTTTTTGAAATCCCAGAATCAACCGGAACACATTTGTTCGTTTATTGGTTTCGATCGACTGCATTTAACAGGTATTTGTTTCACGTGTTTACCCTTCGAATAAGAGTAGTCAACCGTGCAACAATAAGGAGTTCGGCGACTTGGAATGCGACAGTGTCGTCTGGTAGGCCCTAATATGGCTTGAGCAGTAATAACATGCAGCCCTATTTGCTTCTCCTTGTTTTCGAGTCTGGTTATTCCTGTGAACCCTCTATGTCGGACGCCTATGGTGTATTCCAAGAGTCCGAGTTTACGGGGTGTTCGAGTTAATTTGCTACGTTTTCGAAAAAAACTATTTTGAAACTGCTAACGGGGTGTCCAAGATAGAGGGGTTGCCTCTGATGTTAATTCTACAGCACACGTGCATGTACGTCCGGTGCAGAGAAAAAACTGTCCAACATAACGGGGTGTTCGACTTATAGAGTTGTCCAACTAGTGGACTCACTGTATTTGGATATACAGTTTGGGCCATCCATATAGGACGTCCTGGAACCGCCTTAGCTGATTGTGGGTACTGAGATGAATTTAATTGAACTGGTTACTGTTGGTCTTGTTAACTCCATGATATCCCTACACAAATTCGCTTTATTACTCGCCTAGCTAATAGAAATGTCCAAGTAATCAACGTTTGTTTAGAACGACTTATAGTGGCCGACATGAAAGGGTTTTTTTCTCGTCGGTGGTTCATGAAACACTGTCGAAGTTACGAGCTACCGGGTGTCCCACTTAGAAGGGTTGCCTCTGGTGTTAATTCTACAGCATGTGCACGTTGATGAAAAAACCTGTACAACATAATGGGGAATTTGACTTATAGAGGTGTCCAATCATAGGAGTTTCACTACATTTGGATACAAGTTTCAGCAGTAGTGCTCTGAGATTGTTTGAAACCGCCTTTACTGATTGTAGGTACTGAATTTAATTTAATTGAACTGTTGGTCTTTCCAACTCGATGATACCTCTACAAAAATTCGTTTTGTTACTGCCTTGCTAATACTTGAAAGGGTTGAAGCCGACTTGAAAGGTTTTTTTCTATACGAGTTACAGGATGTCCCACACGTCCAGTGCAGAGAAAATCTGTCCAACATGGGGTGTCCTAGTTATAGAGGTGGCTTTTACAGTATTTGGATATACATTACATGAAGTTCCGTCAGTGGTATTCTGAGACAGTATACCTCGACCCATCTTAACTTTCTGCCAAGTTCAGTCATTTCGGAATGCATGTATCATCTTCAGCAGTGACGGTGGCAGTTTTTGGCGACATCTCAGCGAAATGACTTTTATTAATGACTGGGTGCCTGGGCGAGTCAATTGTTTGGCGCGACGTTGATCATCTGATAACTGAATTCGTCAGAGCTGAGCAACTCTGGTGTTTCGGTCGACTTCTGAGAATATTCCAACAGAAATGCAGGCGTTGATTGATGGAGCTGCATTATACGCGCGTGTGCCACGGGCCTGCTTTTCCCATTGTAATACCCGATCGTGCCATTCTCATGCAGCGAGGTCTTTTTAATAAACGCACCGTGCTAGAAGTCGATATTCCCGATAAACAAAACCAGATAAAAGTGGAATTATTGGCGGAGCAGCCTCCCCGTGTTTTTCGTTTTAATCTGTTGTATTTTGTTTACTTTTTCTCCCGTTTCCCCCTGCTCTTGCACACATTCTTCTCCCAGCCATTTCGGTTAAAAACTGTCTGGCGTCGAAGTCAGCGCCATATCTTCTGGGTATAATATGCGGGTTGAGCGAGCAAACCCCACCCCTCCTGGATCCATATATGCAGTGTAGTGTACCGTTGTTGTACGTGGATGCAACACCATGTTTCGCTGCGACTGAAGAAAACTCCACTATCGACTTTTGTGGAAATGCATCGGCATCGATCTGTTCGAACCTATTCAGAAAATGAGGAATGAGAGAGAGAACGGATTCGTGGTGGAGCTTGAACCAGATCTGAAAAGCCCCAAAACTTGGAGAAAGAGAGAGAGAAACAAGAGGCACACGACTATTATTATTGCAGAAATATTGGCATGTGCATAAACAGCCCCTCGATCCCTTGTTCCCATACATCGAAGTTTGAACGTCGATGGAGAGGTGGCACGCAAACGGATGTTGCGTGAATGCAACAGAATGGAATGTTCAAATAAAAGCACATATCGCCAACAAAAAAAATGCATATTTTTGTCTTCGGCTCCCGACAGGCGAATGATGGAGGAAATGACGGCAAGCCAATCATTTATTTTGGAAATAATTCATAGCGTTGAACTCCGAAATTACTGGTTTGGGCGATGTGCGGGTGGTGCTCCATTAGGAGCGCTTTGCCTGCCTGTGTTGACCAATTCCAATGGAACTTTCAAATAATTGGGTTTCCACCATGCAGCGAGCAATCATGAAGGAAATGACTACATACATGTACTGTAGTTACTGAAAGATGGAAGTCACGTTACAGAACCCAACAACATCGAAAGCGTTAAAAATTCATGACATAAGTGTATATGCACATATACCTGGTCCAGTTTTCAGATAAATTATTGCACTACCTTCCAATATGCTGCTGTGCTAAGTTGCTAGGCATTTTACTACATGTTCTGTAGAATCGCGCCCCATTCAAAGTGCAAATCGATTCTTAAGGAGCTTTAGTGCCCCCCATGTAAAACGTTGCAGGGCAGCTCCGGTCCACAACGACTAAGATGTTTAAAAACGAATGATGTTTTGTATAGATTATTTAATTCTGTTGGTTAGTTTTTTTTCCAAATTCCGATAAATGTAGCTGCCTTTTAATCTGTCATGTGTTGTGATCCCTATTTTGCCGCTAGGTGGCATGGTCTTCCGACGCTGGAATTCTCTTCCTTAAGCTGCAAGAAATTCAATTTGACAATGATGTCTTGGAGGCACCATATACATGTACATGTATGGGGAATATATTGCACATATACTCACATTTTTTTACTATTAATTGGGGGTGTTTGGGTAAGAGTCGCATACCATACATTCACAGCCATCTGTACAAGATGGAGATGCACTTTTAAAACTTGGGGTTATAATTTGTCGCTTTTTATCTACTACATGTATTTATTGACTTAATTTAATCCCAAACAGCCCAAATAATTGTTTTCATTAAATATACATTTCCAAATTTCTTATGCACAAATATTTTGGACATGTATTATACAGACTGTATTCATAATATATTGCCCATAATATTCTACGACAGTAGGATACAGTAAGGTACTGAGTTGAATTGAAGTGAATGGTGCCATTTTGAATTTGAATCGCAATTTCTCATGGGCAGTATAGGCTATAGGTGCCATACCCCAAAAGCCTGGTTACACGATTGCTTATGTGTTAAATACATTAACTTGGGGTTACCTATAACCCCAAGTTAACCTGAGGTTGCGCCATTTCACAATGGGGATTTTGAACACAAGATTAGTAAATCTGCAGATAGCCTGTTGCAGCTGGGAATTGTGGTAATATTTCATTGAAACCGAAATGGCTGCCGCGATCCACTTGCTCATCCTCCATTTTTATTACAAACCTTAATCCCTTCCGATTAGCTGAGTTAACTTTTCCTCACCATAACCTATGGTTAACTGCTAACTTTTTGTGGTGCAATATGCTATTGCTTAGGTAACTAGCGTTTTACCTTGAGTTTTGCTTAACTTTTGCTAGTGCAACTGGGCCTAGTTCAATGGCAAGCTAAGTAATCCAGTTTTTTTTGCTTTGCGTTTTCGAAAAATCTCCTGGGTCGACCTTCCTCGATAAGTGGACTTAAAATATTGGCTTTAGTACCCGTATTAGTAACGAATGGGTCCATTGGCTGGAAATGAACTCCCATGGAGTTTCAGCTCGTATCTGATCTTCATTCTAGGCTTCCCTCCTGTTAGTCGGGGAATTCCCTGCAACAGTTTTAAATTATTCAATAAGTAATAATGCCTGGTATTAAATATGTCACCCCAGGGATGAAATTCTCGATCGTTTTAAAAAAGTTCAAACTTTTCAGCAGGTCATTTCGGGAATGAGCTATTCTACCAAATGTCCAGGGTGCCATTTGTAGTCTCTCATCTTCTTCATACTTCGACTTGAAATTCTTAATGTCCCGAATTATTCGCAATCGATTATACAAAATGAAAGAAATACAGCTGTCTGGTCCTTTGGCCTATTGGTTCATTTTTGGCTTGATTCTGGATCAGTAAGACATTACGACTATCGAATTCAATTCAACTTTGTATCCTACGTTTGGCATAGAAAAACCATGTGGTATGGAAGCTCAACCCTATATATATACCTAAATTTTGATAAAAAAAAAAACGTATGCAAAACATGCGTGTGCGATGCTCACGTTGATGGATTTTGAGATTACCACCATAATATGTGTAGTGGGACCAAAGTATGTTAACCAGACCTATTCGGTCGTAATGTCATTAGGAGTTTATGACTGCTCATTAAAGTGATAATATGCGCATTTTGTCCCCACCCTTGTAAAAAATAAGAAGAAATATGAGCACATAACTGCAAAAATCAATACATGTATTCTCATTTCTTTGTGAAGCCAAGCTGCCAGGGCTGGGCGAAATGATGACTGTCATAATTTGCTAGTTTCTTAACTAGTTACTGTCCTAGTTTGGCACAAATCCATCGCATAACGTTGTGTAATAACTTCGTATTACGACTTCGTTGTAAAATCAATATCAATTACGCAAAGAAATCGCTATTTAAACCCATTAAGCCACTGTAACGAAAATTAAAATCGTGCTAAGAGTTCTAATTGATCACCTTGACATGGCTTTAAAAGGTATTCAATAGTGCTCTTACTCAATTTTGTATCCTTAAAATAATTAGTTAACTGATTAGCAAAGCAGTAGTTCCTCTTATTAGTTTCATAGTTTTACAGTGTTGGAAATGTTAGTTTGCAAATCAATTATACAGTACTTGTGTACAACTAATTAAATTTTCTGCACAACATGTCGTTTAACAAACAAAAAACAGTAATAAGCACATCTCAAAGCAAATTGCATAGGATTTATAGCATCTTAAAAATAAATAAACACGCAATGTTTACGCACTAATTATGTCAGGCACTTAGGCGTTGACATATCAGAAAAGATGTCGAGTCGTAGATATATTTATGAAATATGTGCCAAGTGCTCCTTTCAACGATGTTGGGCAAAAATAATTAAGATGCTTTCACGTATACTGTAAAAAGCGATAATAAAATGTTTAGTGTTCCGTTTTGTTATATGGAATACCGGTAAACCGCCAGTCCGTTTAGTTATGAAAAGTTTATACGTGTAGTTGAAAGTCTGAAACTTGAAGGTACACAAGATATCAGTTAACACTTTATATCCGTTGGGTGGCTTCCTTACTACATTCTTCCATTCTCGTTTTCGAAAGTAATATTAAAGTATGAAGGACGTGTTTGAGTGTTTTTTTCTTTTGCATCACTTAGGAAAATGGAAATTTATCATAAAAGTAAGATTCTATTCACGAGGCTTTAAATAATATATGGCTGCCTAGACCTCATGCTGCAATGCAAGAAGTACATTTTTTTCGTTAAAAGCTTTGCATTATGATAAGGCAGGAACCTTGTTTACTTAAACTATAATGAGTTATTTAATTAAGCGTCGTAAAAGCTTGCGAAATACCTTTCCTATCAAAACTTCTTTTCAGTGGACGTTTACTGGAGTTCGTGAAACGTTTTCGGAATTTAAAACTAAACGAAAAAAAAGGAATCTGTGAATAACAGTTTTCTTAAGTTTACCAACTGAGTCACATCAGTTGTGAATTCACAGCAGATGTTTTGTATTAAGCTCTTAAACGAGATTTTCGACGTGTGAAACAGGTGGTTGTCATTGGTGACACGCGTTAGTGTTTACACGCAACATATCAAATATCAAGGAATATTTAGCACAATAAACGGTTTTTCCTTCTTAACAAAACGCATGGTAATGCGATCTTACTATAGCTGTTTTTTGTGTAAACCAGAGTTAACCAGAACACTCAAATGCTTTAAGTTTAAAGTGATGCATGTTTTCGAGCTTCGAACATTTTCTAACGTCCACGGACATGCACTTTGTCAAAAGTTCAAATTGACTTGAACAAAGTACTGAAGTCTTAGTTTAATTTAAGGATGTCTTGTTTATATGAGAAAACTTGATATTGTATAACATGCTTGGCGAGTTTAAACGTAATTCGTAACATTGTTGATTATTCTAACAGTTTTACTGCAATGTTCGTCAAGTCTCATACTTGATAAAGCTAATGAAAGTCACGCGACTTCTTTCAATGCCACAAAAGGATAATGAAAAGTATTTGTCTACCAGCATAATGGTACTTAAGTGGAAACTACGAGTTCACCGGCTTAACAGATCAAATGGACAATCAGTGTTTTAATTGCAGAATAATTGGCGGACTGATTGCGAGTTTGTGATACTGAGTTTAAGTGCATTTTGTCGGAAGCAATATTACATTAATGGGCATGTAATATGACGCCATGTACCGGTATAATGCAGAACTAATCTGATAAATCATTGTAGATACGACATTTAAAAATTGAAGTAGGGGTAGGGGATGGCGAGGGAAGTATGAAAATAACTTGATGTTGACCTTATAATTTTGGCCCAATTTAGGCAATGTCAGTATGCGACATAGATGGCATTGCGGTCATCCATTCAAAAAACATTACCAAACTGCATCTTTTTAAGACATTTTATGTAAGTCAACTGATTTGGCGTCTTTCGGCTTCGACCTTTTGTAAATTATTTTTAAAATACTTCGCTAAAACCTGAGGTGTGGAAATTTAGTACACTGCTTCATTTCGCGGAACATGTTATTCCATTTAATTAAAATGTAATAAACTAATGTGGTTCCCTTCACGTGTGGGACCCAATTTCGAAACGTACGTGTTTTTTAAAATACAGTTGAAAGCTGGAGATCGCTCGAAAAAGTATACTCGAAGCGTACGTGAGTTTGGCATTGCCATTCACTTTCGAACGTACTGTACGTGCTTCTGTTACCATTCATTTAACTTGGTACGTGCGTCACTGTTGGGTTTTATTGACTATACTGTTGGGTTATATTGCTTATCAATCATACCATAATATAGTGTAAAAGGTTGTATGCTTCCCCGAAAAACGTAGCTTTTTGTGTCTCAGTATATCTTGTTTCACAAGCTATCACACCTACATGTACATGTACGTTTTGCATCTTTCGAGATGGGATTAGACAGGGGTCTGTTTCCATACATTTCCGCCCTACCAATCGTGTTACTGTAAATGCTGTCGTCTCCCAGGAGTCCTTTTTACCTACCTGGAATTACAAACGAACTTCATTGGCATAATTAATTAAATTGAAATGCAATTTAAAGCTCCTCACGCTGGGAACTACGATGACAGAAGTTCATTATCGAGAACAACCTTAGCGGAATAATTTTTTGAGGCGAATTAGCTGCCATGAAATGAAGGAAAAAGGCGGGATAAAAACAAGGCACGCGTTTTAATTATGACTGGTAGGCAAGATCCTAAGTGAAACGCAATTTGCGTCAAAAATAAACAGTTGATGCAAATCCGAATTAATCCTGATCGAAAATTTTTCTCGCCCCATAAAGTACTCAAGGGACAGGCACCACCCGAAGGGTTATCCAAGCACATGAAAGGAACCAGCAAAAGCACAGTTTCGAAACAAACACTTTTGCAGTCATAATAAACCACGCTGGGGTGCAGAAAGCCCATAAATAAAACTGCAATTAAGGGCCAAGTCTGCGTGTCCCAACACGTGTCAAAGCGTATCGAGTTCGTTTCTGGAGACAATTGCATAAACCGCCTCGATAAAAGTCCCTTTCGCCAAAGTGCACCTTTTCAGAAAAGTAACACTATCGACCTAAAAGTACGCTTTGAAAAGTTCCAGTTGAAAGTGCGTTGCATGAAGCAGCTTTCGCCAACACTTTCGAAAGTGGCGCTTTTTAGATTTTAGAATGCATAGCTCGTTCTTGAAGGGAAAAATGACGTTTAAATTCAAATGCGCGTGACCACGCTACATCCTAATTATCCTGATCTTAATAAATTTCCTAATTCCCAACTAAGTTATGAGTTGAAAAGGAATGAAGCGCTCCTTAAAACATATGTAAACTTGTAATCGTTGTACACAACATTTTAGCTAAATTAACTTAGTAGGCCTACTTTGGAATTTAAAAAATTACCAATATCCATAATTTCGTAAAAAAAAGCACTCGCATATATGCAAGAAAAGCAGCAAAAACGCAATTGCATTGCAAGTTGTTGCTGTTTCAACATATAAAATTTATATATGAGACGATGGCACGCATATTTTGCTGGTAACTTTCGCCGACAGGCACCTCAAGAGTTACCTATGCTAAAGGGGCTTTTAAAGTGGTGCTTTTGTGATAGATGTTGATACAACTGACCGAAATTTTAGGCTCGAAAGTATCATTTTCAGAGTGACACTTTCGACCATCGAATAGGGTAGTTTTATTCAACGCACTTACAAATCTTAAGTTCTACTTGGTACGAAAGTGGCTCTTTCGATGAAAAGTGGATTTTATGCAACTGGCTCCTCAAGAGCTCCCAAAGAGAAAGCCGAAAGGGGCATTAAAAGTGGCACTTTTGTTAAAGTACATGTAGATGTTTATGCAACTGACCGAAACTAGGCTTGAAAGAATCACTTTTCAGAGTACCACTTTCGAATCCACGTAGAATTGAATTGAATCACCATCGAAAGGCTCTGGTGGAAAGATTAGTATGGATCAGTATACAATTCATAGTGATATCAGTACATATGTATTGATATACGTGGATATTAGTATAAATCTTACTGATATCAGTACGAGTTATACTGGCGAGAATTAGTGTGACCAGTAAATTTGCACAAAGTTCGTGAAATTATTGCGCATGTATAGTTCAATTGCAACTCTCAATATTGGGATTTATAACTTACAAAAAAATGCAATTAAATTTGACTGCAAACATTTAAAATCACTATCCACCTTTTTATTTGCAACAGCTGATATCACTATGCTGTTACTGACACTACTGGAGACTAGTGATACTTTAGTGATGCCAGTATATATCACTACTTAACACTATGGATTAGTAATAGTAATAGTATTAGTGGTATTAGTAGAGTATGGACTATAGTGACATAAGTATCCATCACTGTATTATCAGTACTGATATTAAATGTCAGCATGTATCTTGTGTGGTTTAATAAGGAAATCTGAATTCTCTTGTGGGTATTTGTGCAAATAATTTTGTCCTTCTCTAATACATGTCAATTCATATACCAGCTGATGTCATGCAGACACTGATTTAAATTATGTAATTGCAGGTATTCTAATTAAATCCAACAATTCAGCTTTAAATATTCAGTGAATCGACTTGTAATACAGGTGACACTACTTGCACGTACAGGTAATACCATTGATATCACTATGTGTAGTAACAGTGATACTACTTTTCATGGTGATACTACTATCCATTCTAATACTGATACTACTTTCCATAGTAATAGTGATATTACTAACCATAGTACTATCATCATCATAGTGATGTCAGGATCCATACAGATTTTTATATACTGACATCAGCAGTCCAAAAAACCACTATTCATCACAATAGAGTAGTGATATCAATAGTGATCATGTAGAACATGTAATCTTTCCACCAGAGGGGCAGCTTTTATGCTACGCACTTTCAAATCTAAAGTTCCACTTTCGGAATTTTAGTACAAAAGGGTACAAAAGTGACACTTTCGAGGAAAAGTGGGCATGCAGGCACCGCCCGAAGGGTTATCCAAGCACATGAAAGGGACCAGCTAAGCAATGTTTCGAAACAAACACTTTCGCAGTCAAAATAAAGCACGCTGGGGTGCAGAAAGCTCATAAATAAAACTGCAATTAGCGGCCATGCAGGCCTGTGTCTCAACACGTGTAAAAGCGTATCACGTGGCATATCTCGTTCGTTTCTGCTTCTTCTCGATTTGCTCGTTTTAGTGCCAATAAAGCCGGATGCTTGTTTAAAAGTTCTGGTGGAAAAAAGCCCGAAGTGCTTCCAGTAGAGCATCTGTCAAATTGACGCTCATCCACCCGAGCTGCAAAATTTGCATAGTTGTTCAGGGCGCCACCTCATCTGCAGCGAGGCGCTTCGCTCCCCAACAGCATTTGTAAACAACCGCTAATTCATCCAATAAAATCGGGTGATTGCCTCCGTTTCGATTAAAAAAATGAGGCTGCAATTTCGCGACGAGCGTTTAAGCACCCCTCGGGCTCTTTTATAGGCCTCGTTCGCTGTCTACTGTCTACTGTCTTTTCAAAATTCCTTCCCTTTGAAACCCAGAAAACAAAAGTGTGCACGTACATGAACTCGCTAATAGTGATAGGTCTAGGCGAGCGAAGGCATAGACGACGTTTATGGCAAACGTTGTTGGGTTGGGAAGATCATGATGTGCCTCTCTAGTCGTTGAAATTTTCTTAAAAACAATTACGCCCCGCTTCGAGTGGGCCATAAAAAAGGGGAGTTTGGAGTACAGGGTGAGCTGCCGCTGGCGTTTTCACACCTACCGAAACAAGGAGCTGGGGCCAAGGCCTAGGCGATAAAAGCTATTACATAAAAGATGTTACAGTAGAACCGAAAATATTCTCGGGATGGGTGCTGAATATTAGTTTTGAGAGGTTATTAGTTTGGAAAGGTTGGGGCCTATACCACTGATAACTCCCCAGGAAAATTAGACAATCGCTTAAAAATTGTAGTATTAATTTACAAAAGTTGTGGGACCAATAAAAACAAAAAAAATATTGACTATTCCTATAATTTTATGAAGGTTTATTAGACAATCTGCGTACATTTATTTACAGGGTAAGAAGTTAATTTGATATTTTTCCCTCTGCGTTTGATGTTTTGCCAAATATTTGTTTATTAAAAACTGTACATGTAGTACTTATTTACAAAAGTTGTAGTACCAATATAATAACCAAAAAAATATTGAATATTGATATCATTTTATGCCATGGAGGTTTACTAGCATAATGTCTTTCCAAAGTTTAAGTATTAAACAAAATACTGAATATTCAAATAGTGTTATGAAGGTTTATTAGGTTTAATGTTTTGCCCCTAGATTGACGACTTGTCAAAGTTTATTTAGTAAAAACTGTAACCCTAGTATTACATGTAATTTACGTAAGCGGTTGGACCAATGAAAGCCAAAGAAATTATTGAATATTTCTATCATTTTATGGTGGTTTACTAGATTACATGATTAATTCACAAGATAAAATTGTCAACTTCCCTGACGTTCCACGTTTGAAAACAACTTTCCCTGAACCACCCTGACAGGAGATAAAACAAAGATTTTCATTAAGAAACAGCATATTTAGATTAGTATTTGTTAATCTTTAATTGCATTTTCTTCCTTGAAATTGGCTGTCATTTCTTGATTTTTGTATTAACTAATAACAGTAACCAGCTATATAAAATGTACTATTGATTGGTTGAATTTCCCTTTTTTTTCAATGTAAATCCATTTTCCCTGACTTCCAGGCTTTTCCAATTTTTTTGGCAGTTCCAGGTTGTCCAGGTCTGGGGGAACCCTGATGTAACAATTAAGGGGAAAAACCACAGTTTCCTATCTCTGATCGAACCAAAATTTGCGTCAATCAAATGTAATAAATGACCGAATCGAAGAGAAGTCAGAATAAGTAGTTCTAGGTCGAATGTAGAAAATACGCCAGAACAGAGGATCCGACTGATGTATTATCAGACATGCTGCTGCTATTAGGAACTGGAAAGCATAGTCAATTTCCACTTTCCAGCGTAGGTTCAATCAAATCCGCATGATGTGATTATCTAATAAGAATCTGCTCTTTTGGCTGAAGACAGTGATGTGCTTCTGCATAATTTGAAGATTCAGCAGAAGTTTCATCGTCGAAAGAAAGTGGGAAAATTCATTTTCTGTCCCTTCGTTTTAAGGCAATTTAAAGCATTGAACCTAAGATGCTATGCTGCTTTCTAAATTTTCACGAATACTTATATAATTTAAAAATTAGAGGATGGGAATTTAAAAGACTGAATCTGATAAGTTATAAACGTGAACTGTTATAACGTATATGGACAAATTAACATATGTATGCAATAGCGGTTGATTATGGGCCATTTTCAAAATGTCGATAGTTCAGGTCTATTGGGTTAATGCTGTTTTTTTTCTGAAGTACATGAACGTGACTCAGTTTTGCCAGGCCGGCTCACACTGCAAACATTTCATGGTAGTTTACTGTCATATTTAAATAACACGTGACAATGACCCTTAGTTTCTGCGTCGTTGTTTATTTATCGCGAATTTTATAGACTGTATCCTACCGTGTTTGCTGTTGCAAGCCTTGCAGGAAGGGAGCTGGCGCTATTGCAAAGAAAGCCATAAACGCATGCCTTTTTAATTGCCTCTATGGCTTCAAATTATGTTGTAAATGTCAGACGAAATTCATTCGAATAGTCAGTCGTAGTCCTTTCCCAAATAGCCCGTTACAATTGAGCAATTACAGGGCGTATAGGCCTATTTCGAGCATGTTGAACCGTATCAAATGCCACATCTAAAGTCATGATATCCAGCAACTCATCCAAGGACCCAGCCAATGGGACATCAGGGCACTTTATAGCGTGGCCTGGAAATAATTGCTGTGATTGTGGCTGGGAGAAAGGTGTCAATGATGTGCCAATAAATGCAGTGAATGCAGGTGAATTGATTGCTGCAACGCTTAAGCTGATTACGATGTTTTTTTTCTCTTCAAAATGGATGATGTACAACTCCGGATATTGCATTAATTGCTGGCTAGAATTTGAAACCTAGCCTGCTGGTGAGAATGCAGTAAATAATTAGTCGAGTGAGGCACTGTAATAACCCCCTGAACGCATTCAATGTGGTACACAAGAATTGCCCAGGGATGGATTAATGTTTCTTGAGGTTAATTAATCCTTTGACTAATTGAGTTCTTGGGGAGCTGCAATTGCGCCGTGCATGCCGGGAAAAAGGGCGTTCGGATGTTAACTGCATGCTGCAGCCTCTGACCTACAAAAGCAGCGATTTTCATGAGCCACTAATCTGGGTGCTGCAATACACTCCTCTATGCCTGTATTTCCATGAAAGCATTAACTGCTGAAAGCCTGCCATTCATTAGCCTACATACTAATTCGTTGATTGGAATTAGGCAAAAGTCTGCTGCCCTCGTTCGACGTAAGCTTCTGTTTTTTTCAAAAGGACGTAATGGACCATAAATAAGGCTCAAAGGCTTGGCATAGTGATTTTTTTGTGATGCCTCTCCATTCTTATCAATTGTACGTATGCATAGCCACCCATGTTAATCGACTTTGGTGGAACGTCTCGCATGCATGCTGCATGCCCATTAAGACTACATTTGCAACGTTTGTTTGCTCTTTCAAAGGGAGAGACTGGAATTTTGCAACCTAAATGAACTTTCTGCAGAAAAATAAACCCAACGGACTCTTCGTTTTGAATTTTTTATATTACACGGAAGAGATTCCTATGTTTTTTCTTATATTAAGAAAGCCCAAAAACGAAGGAATTACCTAACACATTTTCATTCCATCGTTCCAATGGGTTCGTTGTACGTACATGTACATGTACTGTATAATATGATGTGTGGTTAAGGAATAGCGGCATCAGGTGGATTTTTAGACATAAGTATTGCTCTAGATTCAATTTTCAGGGAAATCCACTTAAAAATTTAATACGAGAATTCGTTGTTAATATACTGAGCACTTACAATGTATGTAAGTTTAGAGTATGCTAAAATGATCGACTTAGGCAAGATTTAAAATCAGTGTACTTTTTTGCCAAGTCGAGAAAATAGGAGTCACTGTATTTGAAAAGCGTCACCCAACTCATGTTTGCCTAATTTGCCTGTTACATGCAAATTTCCATAAAGGAACATGACACACCAAACTGAAAATGTTCACAGACTTCCTTGCTAGAATGTCGTCGCCTAGCCCACGCTTCTCAAACTGAATATATACTTGAATAGTAAACAAAATTGGGTGAAAGATGATTTTTTTTAAACGATACTCTTCAAAATATCCATTATGATTTAAAGGATAAAAATGTCTAACAAGCATTTATTCACATTTTAATAAATACGTCATACGATTGCTTATCAGATTCAATAATCTTTGTTGATCAATCGAGCTGCTCGTGATCAATACATAGAATAGCAGTTGTTCCGTCTACATGAGGTTTTCCTGAGTTTGAATTTGCCGCTCAAACACTTTAGCGTTGATTCGTTGACTAGAGTCACGTGCCGATGTGCAAGGCGCTGAATAGCGTGGTAACCATGGCAACCGTGGAACGTGAGATTCCATGTAGCAATTCGTGCTTTCAAGATGGCGTAAATGACAGTCACTAGCGCGACAACTTTCCTGCTGTATCTCAAAGTATCTCAAGCAGATGAACATTAGCAGGTAATTATTATTGTGGCAGTTCAAAAAGCGACGAGTTTCAATCGTCTTTTCGCCAAAAATATGCATTTTTGACGATTTGTGAATGGAGTTTAGCCATAGCAATGGCCAGCTATAGTCGTTTCCGTATTCGGTATACCTGCATTTGGAAAAATAAGGATTTTCTGATACATATAGGCAGATTTTGGGTACTAGGAACGATTTCTGAAAGTAGTTGTTATTGGTCTAAGACTCAAATTACATGTTAGGTTGGTAGTTCTGCAGTTTCATTACTCAAAATTCGTTCTCAACGGCTAAAATTTCGCTCATATGCCACGCACATCTCACGCTTGGCGCATTAAAGCAAAAACACTTGTCGAAAACCACCTCAGTGCGTAATAACCCAATTTCATGGCCCTTTTCGCCAACTTTGAATTCGGCACCGCTCCTAGCGAGGCGGTAAATGGCTAATTGCGACCGTACGTACATGTACAACGCTTCTTTCGCAGCATTTTTCGCCAAGAAACAATGCGATTTTTTCCCGCTATTTTGACGGGAGCACCGTGGTTCCTATTATTAGTTACGGGGCTTCATTTTCAGTCTGCCAATGCCTTATCCATGAGTGTTTTTTCCGCCCCAGATCCGTTTTATTTAGCGAAGGCAAATAGTTTCCCGAGCCTCCAACATTACAACGCCTGCCCCGTTCGCAACAGTAGCTGTTTGGCGACGTTTAACCAACAGCGCAACATATTGGACACATAAAAGTTGAATTTACTCGTTTCAGGCGATTTTCTGGCATGAATAATGCGAAAAGCCAACCAGCAGCGCTGAAACTTGAAATTGCTGAATAATCTACGGCATTGGGGTGGTTCTGCCACCGAGAGCTTGCAGTGCTGAAACCATGGAACCAGAGTTGCCGTTCCATTCATGAGTCTTCTGACTCTGGGTTAACCTTTCAATGCCCACGTCCACGTCAGAAATGTTATCTGAAGGACGACATGCAGCCAGGTAGGAAGACCGGTTTATCGACCTTGAGCATTTCCCCCACCAAATGCTCGCCCTCTGCTTTCCCCACACGCACAATTGATAATGCGAACTCACCACCAAAGAATTGAGCTCTTGATTTTCAAAGAAGTCGTCGCCCATTGTGCACGCAGAAGTACTCCCCGCATTTTCACCAAGTTCAAAATGGCCCTTTGCTGGACTGTACCCTGATTCGAAGCGAAGGCTCCAGCGAGATGGCAAAGGTTTGGGGCTGAGCCATTGTATGGCCATGTTGACAGTGGATTGGGAGGGGAGAACCAACTTAAGCATGGGTTCTTAGAATCTGGCCTGGAATCCGTGAACTCTGACCATGCATATCCAGGTCCACAGCAGAAGTCTAAGGACCTCCGACGTGATCAGTAACTGTTGGAGTTTGTGTACTTTGGAGTCCATGTCACAAATTTTAGGAAATTTATGAAAGTCATGTGCTGCCAGTATTACCACCTCATTGAGCATTAACTACTGTACATGTAAGACCATACAGTGCTTTCTCAGAAGTTCTTGGGTCATATGCAGCCAGCATTACGAAGTCATTGGGGATTAGCTAACTGAACTACAGTATGTCATGCAGTGGGCACATCATCACCCAGAAAAAAATAACTTGGGCGTCCATTTCGCAAACTTTGAAAACTTGGTTTAGCCAGTATTAATAAGTCGTTGGGAATTAACCGAATGCATGCCGTGGTTCTGAGAATTAGTCCATGACGCAAATGTTGATAAACCATGGTTTAGTCACCATTATGTTGTACGAACTCGTTGGGGATTAACTACAGTACATGTAACTGAAATAGATCATGCAGTCATGCAGTGCAAGTACTGGGTACATCATCGCCCAAAAAAACATCTTGGGACACCATTTCACAAACTGTAGGAAAACCTGGTTCTGCCAGCATTACACTCTTAAAAAAATAGGTTCTTGAAAGGTTCAATGGTGTTGATTGAACCTCTCAAGAACCTCTGTATTGAAAAGGT
>JAQGAF010002834.1:0-20295 GCA_034687865.1 Kryphioiulus occultus
ATTTAAAAGAAACCCGAAATTCGGGCTTCTTTTCGGGTCGCCCGTAAACCGTCATTCTGCCGACGAATTTCGGTTTAATGTCCAAATACAATATCATATCAAGCACAAGTTATTGCACCCATCACATGATCTTACCTACAGTCCAAATTGATTCATCCACCAGCACGGTGCCATGTAATTTTCCCTGCAAATTATAATATTAGCAATTAATGCATGGTAGGTACACTCATTTCACTGTACTGTACATGGACTAGCTCGTATTGTTCAGACACGCATTTTTTGAGACATGAGAAAGAAATTAATATTCGACAATAAAATGGGAAAACTTGATTTTCAACTCTAGTAGAAACGTTTTCTAAGGTAAATGAAACATACATGTACAGTATCTGCAAAGCTACAAGGCGTTAAACTTTTTTTTTTGGACAGACAACGTTTATGAATGGGCCCTTCAAGTGTTTTGTTACGGCACTTTATTCAAAGCCCACACCTCTCTATTGAACCAGGGCGGCCTTCCATTGAGTGCACGAGAAAGTTGATAGCAATAGGGCAAATATACCTCAAATATGACTTGTTGCTTTACTTGGCATTGAATGTGTTTCGGTTTAATTTCCACTTTGATTTCCTTGCCCCTCGTTCCTTGGATCAAATCCACTTCAATAGTGACCTCGTGTACCGTCTGCCACCAGCGACCCCATGGCGTTGAACAGACCACAACTCCACTTTTCTCGTCAAAGTGCGACGCTGCCATAATATTTACCAAATACGTTTCAAACAGTATTATTTAATTTACTAAAAATGCACCATGTGTTGCATTAGGCTTAGCGTATGGAAGGTTGCTTGCAGACGAAATCTTGAAATGACGCTTCAGGTAAAGGAACCTTCAACAGTGGTGTCCTTGAATGGCTGTTTGTTGTGTCATGCTGGATTTCGATGAATTTTTTGAGAAATTTCTGACGGCATCTTTCGTTTAGAATAAGGTAAAAGGTCATTTAATTCGCTTTATTATGCTTGAATCAATTGGGGTTCTTGTTCATAAATGTATTAAGACGTAGGTTGCTTTCTGTTGAATTTACTACGCCGTCACCTACTGATCAACAAAGAAAATTCGTTGAGCACGTAGACACAAATAACAAGTAAACGCGATGTTGATAACCGTTATTACGCGCAGTTACATTTCAGCGGTTCAAAAATCCGTGACAGTTAATTTTTTTCATTTCATTTAAGGCTATGGATAGATATGGACACATTCTAAAAATAAATGCATCACTTTTCACTAGTTTTCAGTCTATTTTTGGGTGCCGGAATATATTCCCCTCCCAAACGAAGTGATTTTACCCTTCATGAAAATCTGATTTTTTCTTATCAATAAATAAATGACTTGTAAAGTCAAGCCGATTTACAAAGTTACATATAATACTATAAAGTGTTGGTACACAATTTTTGAAGCATGTGTAAGAAGAGTTCAGAAATATACTCTATGTAGTATTTTCGTTTTCATTTTCGTAAATTAAATGTGCTTGTTTGGGCAATAATCTTTGCTTTTGTGTTAGATTACTGGTAATTTTTACTGCTACATGGAGCTTTGCAATACGACGTGTTCTTGTTTCTGGACTTAAAATTAATATAAGCCTAGCTATGATGCTGTCGCTTAAAAGTCAGCACATTACACATTCCCATTTAAATAATTAAAAAAATATTATACAGTAAGTGGAGAAAAACAACTACAACAACAGATTTCTCGTGCTCTTTGTTAGCAGTACAAATTTATTATTTCTACATGTAAATTATGAAAGGGAATGGAAAGAACGAGGTCATCCCATGCACCAGCTGAAATTTTGCATCAGCATTCATTTTCTATTCTCAATACCCATGTTTATTAAATGCAATCTCACATAAAAGAAAAAAATCAAGCTCTTCTTTACATTTCCCTTGGAAACAGTTGTCTTATTTTAATACATTATCATCATCAGAAATGCGTTAAACTTTGGAATGAGCAGGTTTGACCAAATATACCGAGGAATTTTGCTGTCAAAATTCTTCACCAAGGGTTGGGGAAATCCTGAAAATATCAAGAGGTATGTATGTTATTGCTAGTTTTATATAACATTTAGGGCATCCACTACTAGTCAAGTGATTGGATTTTCGGAACATTTCTTAAATGTGTTGATGGGCATTTATCATCTAATTTTCAGGTTAATAGAATTTCGTCATGTAGTTCTTGATAGAGAGAAGTGCCATTCATATGTCCCGCGGAATTATCCTGTTGTCATTGATAAAGTATGATTGGTGTGGGAAGTCACACCATAATTCGTTACAACATTATTTAGCCTGACAGGATTGAAGACGCTATTAATTGGTGCTTGTATTGCTTTTATTTACAGTGCACGCTTCTGAATATTTATAGCACATGTAATAATTGCATAATAGAATTTTAGTTTTGAAGAACAAGACAACTGCCAGATTTTTGGTGTAAAAGAAGATTATTTCTCCTAGCCTGTTTAATTTCAGCACCTTTTAATGCCATTCAAGCCAACTGATAGATAATTTTTTTTGTCGATAAATTCAAACTCTTTAACTAATCCTTAATGACCTTGATAATGGTAATGGCTTGAAGGTAGTCTACAGACAATTGCTTTTAGATTTTCGGATTTTCACTTATATTACCCAGTTGTTACAATTCTACTTGGTAAATTACATATGACGAGAAACCTACTAGACCATGATATGAATAAAAGATAAGCAATTGGTATTGTTTTTATTATTTTGCTAATATCTAATGATTATGATTAGTTAATTTTATTACACGCTTGTAACATTTGGTGCATAGCATTTTTTAGGTTGGAGGCTGCCAATTGTTGCACTAGATTTATCTTTGCTTAAATAATGGATTGAAATTTTATTCACGTTTAGGAAGAAAAGCATTCTGATTTCGTGGTGCTTGAAGGTCATTTCAAAAGCCCCTTTGCGGACTACCTGCCTGAAGTAGTTCCCAAAGAGTGCCAGACTGCATATTTCCAAGTTTTGCTTCCAAAACAATGGAAATCCCGGTTAAAACCAATGTGCTTACACCTTGCGGGGACTGGAGATCACGTAAGACTTGAATTTTGTCGTTCATATGACTTAATATATTACTAATCGTTATGGGGATTCTTTGTTATTTCAGTATTATTGGAGAAGACGGACGCTCTTAGCAAAGCCATTACTGAAAGAAGCTGGAATTGGTTCTATCATCTTAGAAAATCCTTTTTATATCCTTTCCTATATATAACTTTACTATGTCTTTATGTTTCTTGAATTCCTGTTATTATTGAACATGTTCATCCTTAGTTTATTGTTCACATGGAATTAGAAAACCAAAAGATCAAGTGTGAGTAGAATAAGATTTTTTGTTATCAGAAATCTGGTGCTTATCTGGTGCTTACTTTCATTGGGTTATTTCAGCGGCTCTAGTCTCCATAATGTCTCAGACATTTTTGTAATGGGCGGCTGTCTAGCTTTTGAATCTACTGTTCTGTTCCATTGGTGTGAACGTCAAGGCCTCGGTCCACTTGGGGTGACTGGAATATCCATGGGAGGCCATGTAAGGGAGCCTTGCCAGTAATTGGATGAAATGATTCAATATTTTTTCTTGTAATTCTCGCTAAGAGAAAATCATGTGTATTAAATTTATAAGATGGCATCAATTGCTGCTAGTGTGTGGCCACATCCTATTGCTCTTGTGCCATGCTTATCTTGGACAACTGCTTCATGTGTGTTTACACAGGTATCAAATCGGTTGTTTAAAAAAAATTTTTACATGAGGCAAATTTTCAAGTACAATGTATTGATGATTTTTAATTTTTTTTTGCATAACGTTTATTTCAGGGAGTTATGAGTGGTGCAATACCATGGCACCTGTTGGAAAATCAATATTTCTCAGACTGTGTTTATATGGAAGAGCTGAAAAATATGATTCACAACCTTAAAAATGTAGGTTAGAAGTTTGAGTATGTTGTAACTACTTCAAGTAGAAGGTGTTTGAAAAAACTTACCTATTCCAACAATTTAAAAAAAAGTTTTTGACTGAGGTATTCATAGTTATCATAAGTAACTGTTCACCATTTTCTGCATGATTTCTTCTAGGACACTGCGTTTGAAGCTGGACAACATCTCGTGACCAATTATGCAGATAGCATGGATCGTATTACTACGATAAAAGAATGTCAAAGGATTGAAGAGATGGAGGAAAAAGCAGTGGCAGCCACCAGTAAATTCAATAACGCAAAGTTGCTCAAAATGCACAGTGCAAATCCATCTACAAATTCAGATTTAAACAATCTACTTGCAATGAATTCTGTGGAGGAAAACAATATCCTAAAACCAAATTCGCAGCTACATGGTGCTGCGGTGGTGACAGGTGCATTAGCCAAGTTGACAAAAAAGAAAGAATCATACAAGGCAGCATTGAAGTTCATGCGAGGCATCATGGATGAATTCACCCATTTGGCCAGCTTCTCTTTACCAGTTGACCCTAGCCTCATTATCATCGTGGTGGCCAAGGAGGATGCATACGTCTTACGGGAAGGGATTGAAGATCTTACATCAATCTGGCCAGGCGCTGAGGTTCGTTACGTCGATGCAGGCCACATCGCTGCCTTCCTCTTTAAGCAAAGTGTTTTCCGGTAGGTTAAAAGTGAGGTCACCAATTTTACAGAAGGATGTGAAATCTAATTTGCTGTATCGTACAGTGTGTATCTAAAGTTCTCAACCAAATCTTTGCATATGTGGCATCCAAGTGTAAAAAGTAAAACAATTCCAGTTTTTAAGTCATCTAAAAATGTTCTGCTTTTGTAAATGCTGAAGTTTATCAGCTTTTTTTTCAAAAAATATATGTATTCACATCAAACATGTGTGTCAAATTGACCGATTTTACACATGCATGTAATTGTTAATTTAATATTTTTTAGGAAAGCCATCATTGATGCGTTTGACCGGCTAATTACAAAGTACTACCAAGAGAAGAATTGATAGAGTAGTTTGGAGTTCTATATAGGTAAAAAATGTTTCTGAGCTATTTACACATTCTTAATAATTTTTAAAGTAAATCTTTCGTCTGAACAGCTTTGTATATGTGATCAGTTGGTTTTTAGGATCATTAAAGTCAGTTTCAATTGAGATCTCTGGTATCTTTTGTACTGGAATGCAGATAATTGTTGCAGGAACTTGTGCTTGTAATGTGTTCATGGTGATGTATTCATCCATAAGTGAACAGTAAACCAATTAACTTATGGAATTTTGAGCCTGTTTGGATCATGCTGTTCAATCCTATTTTTTGCATGTTGGTACTTGTCTAATTCTCTGCCACCACAATCACTGTACATGTATGTCGTGTCTTTGCTAACTGTTCGGTAGTTAGGTGAACTGAATTAATGGGTGATCAATACATTTGTAAATTTAAACAAAAAAATACGCGAATACTGTGAGACAAAACATGACATCGAGGTTGTTAGTTCCAATAATTGAATCAAGGACGTGTCTTTTAGGACGCCCTGTAATGTCCCCACTCACCTTACGCTAAAGCGCTTTTATTTACACAAGAACGTGCTCCCTCGTGAATCAATTGGTGGCGCTGCGAGCGGCTATGGATGTGCGCATGCTCAGTGGCGTAAACTCGAATGGTTTGTCCATGTCCATAGCGGCATGTGCGTGACGATTGTGTAGTGTTGGATCTCGACTTTCGCAAACCTTTCAGGCTTGATTCTGGGGATTCGAAACAATGCCTGCGCTCGTAATCGGAATAAGTACGCCTAGTAGTGATCTGTGTTAAAAAGGACAAGCGTGTTCCTAGAAGATTTGAGCTGTTTCGGGGCTGGCATCGCAAAGGCTTCACCTTCGCTTTGAAGTAGGGGGTAGTGTTCCCTGCTCGTTCGCTGACTACAGAGGATTCGCTTTTGGCGCATAGCTCGACGAATTTGGCGGACAGCTCTACGAAAGTCTCGGCAGAGGTAAAAGTACAACCCTCGACTGTTTAATAGCGCTTTTGCACGAGTTTTCGCGGATTGTGAAAGCGTTTCTGTGAACGCAAAACCCGGCTGTCCCGATTCCGAAGCCACCCAGAGGGCTCTCACCATGCCGTCTAACCACGCGTTTTTCCACTGAAAACTTTGCCATATTTAAGCTCGTCCCCGGCTAGTTTTTCGCCGTCGACCAGCGCTTAGCACTCGGAATTCATCGGGGAAAATCGCCGCAGCGACCCGAAGTCCTAACGAGCCGCGTCACGCCCGTTGGAGTGCCTTAAAGCCGTTTTTGGTATTGTCACGTCCCAACTGTGGCTTTGCAAGATGGCGGCGCAGGTCTCTGCCAAGGGTGAAGGGGCTGCCCAAGTCAAGGAGCAGAACCAGCAAAAGACAGGCAACAACAACTCGTCGTACGCCCAGGCCGTGGCCAACCAAAAATCGACGAAGGAAAATAACGAGAACCAAAACACGAACATTCCCGTGGTGGACGCGTCACCGACTATAAATAGTCGCCCTAATGGGGTTCCCATTGGCAAAAGCAATGGCAAGTGTGACCTCGTGTGCGCTCCCAAGCAGGGCCCAAAATCGGACCAAGTTGCCCCGCAGCAGAACGGAGGCCATCAATTGACCAATTCCAGAAGCGACGACCGGGACAGTGACAGCGAAGATGGCGCTGAGACCCCCGAAAAAGAAGAATTCGTCGAAGCCCCTCTGCCCAAAGTGAATCCTTGGACTATGAACAGGAACCCGCCCCCTGCCGCAATTGCCAAACACGAAGCCAAGCCACTGCCAGAGAAGAAACAGCCGCATTTAGGTAAGATTGCACCATCGCGCTCTTTTACTTTTCGGTAGGGGTCAAGAGTTGAAGGGTGCCAAATGACAGCTATGCGAGGCACGTGGGCGATTGTCATGTTTGCTGACCGTTGTTTCTAGACTTTTGTCACATTTGTCCCCAAGACTTCGAAAGATCAGATTCTGTGGACGACTGTACTAATTGTGGACAATGGTATCACCATTGAGAATGCTTGACATTCCAACGCTTATCATGTATGTTGAAGATGGTCCCTTCATCTAAAGGTGCAAACACAATATCACAAAACATTGTTATTTGACAAATTAGTTTGTAACTGTGTTGTGCAACTTGTTATACTGCAAGATGTTAAATAAGATTTTCATCTCATTTTCAAATAGTTTGATAACTTTGCAATATAACACGTTTTGTTATATAGTGTGAGCTCATCTTAACATAGTGACATTTCCATTTCTTTATTTGGGGCGCTTTATTGGGCAACTTTAATCATAGCAGTTTGTTATGCCATTGATGACCTTATTTTCGGCTCCTGGAGCTGACAGCTGAACATTGCATTCAAGCACTTAATGCTTAGATATGAGATGTCGTGTAAAACAGTATGATTATCCTTCAGCGCAAGCATGTGTTTGGTATTATCAGAGAACCTCATGGTGTTTCAGGAACTTTGCTACAGTGTGAGCGTGTCACTGTATTGGCACGCTGTATTGGCTGCGAGGCTAGATGACTTTTACTGAGTTTGCAGGTGGTAACATGGCATTCGTATAAAAGGTTTTAGCACAAATTCTGAATTATTTCCTGACTTTGGGATCTTTACGAGAAAAATGATAGTCTATCATCTTTGAAAAAAATCTGATGCTGGATTCAACGGCGAAAAATGTATCCACATCGCTCAAGTTCTTCACTAATTCTCAGGAAAATACTACATGTACTTAAAACCTCTTTGCAAACATTTGTACTAATTGTAACCAAATTACAACTTTCTGAAATGCTGTCCAATGAGTGGAAAGTCACGAAATGGGAAAAGCTGCACCTTCGTACAAAGTCCCCTAATTCCTCCCTCCGCATTAATTCCCACTATCATTCCAGTTGAGCCCAAAAGCTGGTTAATGGCTGTTTTATTTATGATCTACACGGAAAAGCGGCTAAAATAGTCTTCTGTGCACACGAAATGGCAGATGAGAGGCTGAGTAGATGTGAATGTTTGTCGGTGCCACGTGCCTGCTGTAGGCCTACGTGGATTGTTTTGTTTACCGACGTATTTATTTTGCTTCAGTTTTTCCTTGGCATGCCTGTCAGAGCAGCTCGTTGCGACCTTGATACTTATTTTTTGAGTTAGCTGTTCTGTGACGCCACCATTTTACTGCATTTCTGCTTTGTGTGCCATCTGATGGGCCAAGCTGAGAGGCTTCACTTTAGACTTGATGCGTGCAAAAGGGCGGTGATTGGATGAACTTGATTTAACTATGTTGCGCCTGGTGGATGCCGCCTGTTCAGTGGTGTCCAAAATTAAATCTTGGTGTTCGACGTCATTAAACTTTGCCTGCATTTACCAGACGTTTTTGTTGTTTCCTATCGACTAAAGCAACATAAATATTCAATAGGTTTAAATTCAGCTGTTGAAGTAAAATTTGCATTGTTCACTTCCTTTGCGACTTAGTTAAACGTAGTTAGCAGATGACGGGGTTATTTATAGTGTGGCACACGGCGCGGATTGGCTCGTTTTCGCGCCGTGGGTTTGGTGGGCGTATATTCGTGCAATCTAAGCCATTCGAACCATTTTAACCGTTGACTTCGATTTGGGAAATGAAATCTGATTTCTGCTGAAAGATTACGCACTAAATTTTTATTGCAAGTTGTTTGATCTTGGATTTACCCTGCTTGGTCAAGTTTCGGTAGTTACTTTTCAAGGCTGCTAAAAGGCATCCAAGGCTGTTCGGAGCTAGATACTGGAAAGTACTAATATCATACATGTACTTCAATGTGGCTTGATCGCATATTTTGATAGTCCCACAGGTGGCGCCCAAAGTTCTTGGGTTCTGTTGAAAATGCAGTGCCAGCATCAGCCAGCGCTATATACTGTATATTCTAGATAGGCTGGACTAAACGATTAAACCTGGCACTCATTCACGAATTGTGGTTTGCTCAACGTCAGCATTAATCGCTGTAATGAAACAGACGATTTATCTGAAGCCACTTGTTCTATGGGCGCCATATATGTACCATACATTTGACTTTGTTTTCGGTTGTAACAGCTGCATGTGGTACTGTGTATTCTACGAATTGTTTGACCGTTTGCTCGACTTGACCATTTAATTACATGCGTGAGCTCACACAGGAGGTGGGAATTGATTGGCGAGAGAAGATCAAGTTTATTTTTGTTCCTCCACCTACGCCCAAAAACTTGTTATTGGTTTAAAGCCCAACCATAGATCCCTATGGTAAGGCACAGATTTGCTCATTATCTTGCGTGCCTCTGTGCCCGTAAATCCTACTAAAGAACAACATGCAGACATGCAATATCTATCGGTGGACGTCATTTCCCAAGGAAGTGTTGTCATAACCAAAATATAACTGGGGGCAATTAAGAGTAATTCCTTGGCTGGGAAAGCAATTAAACATCTCGACCAGATGTTATCACTGAGTTTTCTCTGGATATGCAGGCCTACACTGTACTTCACCTGTTTGGAATGCAGATGTAAACCTCAGCTATTTGGGGCCTGTAACTAGGTTGGTTTTACAATTAGAATTGCAAAGTATAATTGGGCTTCTAATTGATGGAAAGGAATTCATTATTGCACTGTTGGATCCCATCAAAGGTTCAGGGCCAGTCATTCCAGTTTCCAACAGAGGAAAAAGTTGGAACTCGACGGAATCTCCATGCAAATCAGACTTACAGCAACCAGTTGCATCTGCCGTGGAGGCTTACAAAATTCAACTGTCTTAGTTTTCATATAGCCCTCTGACATCACTGCCATGACTGTAGCAATGCGATGGTCAGTACGACAGTGTACCACATTCACAGTCACCATCAAAGTAGGACTGTTTTGAACGATTTGATAGAAACTAAAGTACGAGGTTAGCAAATTCTTTGAAATAGGCTAGTTGGGCGCTTTTCGGTGATTGGAGTGCGATAAGAAACCGTCCAGGAAAATGTTCTAAAATTTGAGAAGGGGAATTTGGCTGATGGACTTTGGAGTTTTTTTTCAACTATAACTGATTTCAAAATACCACCTGAAATGGGGCATCGAAAATATTCTCATGTTTTTCCCTAGCTTCATCACGCAGAAACCGCCAACCATTTTAATGGGTCAGTTTTTATCCGCCCAACGAATTTTCGTCAGTTTATTCCCATTCGCTGCAAATGATGCACTAGTCTAGTGATCCTTATAACGAGCAAATTACAAATGCGTCGATAAGGATTGCAATTGGAAGATAATGCTTATGCAAAAAAGGCACGAATGGAAAAAAAAGCCAAACAACCGCGTGTCCTACAAGGCTGGCGGTGTTATTCGAAAGTTCAGTTACCCCTCCCCTATTTAGGACACCGCTCAGGGCCCCCCTTTCTCCGAATTCTGAGCTGCTTCCAAGAGGTGGGTCTTTTTGAATTCGAAATGTCAACCCGAAGCTGGGCCAAAAAAGCGGAGCCTCGACCAGTTTGGTGAATCTTTTCGCCATCTAACCTACAGGGGCTTCCAGTGCATTTCAAACCGGTCCGATGAAACCGTTTGCGTGCGGGATTCCCTCGGTCAACTACTGGTCAGGTAAAAAATAAAACCCGAAATGGCAGGGAAAGTAAACGTCTGCCCAAGCCGTGGGCATTTCGAAGCGCCACCTGCTCGAAGTAGTGGACAGGGAAGTGGGAAATGCACGTTCTGAAAACCCACGCATTGCGGACATGAGATGGGAAATTTGGATACATGGACTTCTAACCAAGCTTGAGGTTGTGGTTGCATTTTTGGGTGAACCGCATTTTTGTCCTGCACTGTAGGCTCTGGAGTCTGGATTATTACCCTTGACCCCAGTTTTAGTGCGGTGCGTCCAGCCCCTCAGTAGGCGCCCAGAAGGTCCTTTGAGGCCACTGGCCCTTCTCAAACAAGGCATATTTTTACAATTGGTGCCTTTTGTCGCTGATTATGGCATGTGCTAAATAAGTCCCGGATATTGAACAGTGGGCGCTAGTTATCGGCTAGCTACACTCTTGCAGCGAATCCAGCGTACGTCATGACATGGAGCCGATTGCAAAAACGCAACTACTGCGCCATCTAGCACGTGCTAGAATATGCTGTGCGAGAAAATGGCGTTTTCAACTAACTAGGGACATGCAGTGGGTAACAAAAGCATTGCCAGAATATGAGAAATGCCGTTCACCAGTTAATTATAAGGAGTAAAATTGTAAATGTCCCTGTATAATACAGTATTATGTAACTAAGAACAAAAAACATTTGCAAAATTAAGAAAGATTTAAAAAAATATTTTTCACTGCAAAAATGTAGTGGCGTTAATGTTTGGCAAACCTACAATGGAGATGTTCAATGTCTCCTCCTGCCAAAATTTCTTGCCATATGTTTTTTGATATCTGAAAGGATTCCTGCAATTAATTTAGTGTTACCAGCGAGACATCTAGCGCATGGATTTTTTACCACTGCTTTTCTGCTGTTAACACTAGCGCCACCAGGCTAGCTGCAGGCTCAGGGTGTGCAAGACGCATTAGTGGAAGGTGTGCATGTAAAAGATAAAAGGTATCACTTTGCGTCGTCATCCTCGCACTTCATCGAATTTGTGATTTTGCAAATTCTAAACCCGGTTATGAGTTCTGCCAAGATGGCGCGCACCTCCAATTTGACTGGGAACTAGTGCTCCGAAAACGTCCATCAAAAGCACCCAAAACAAATTTTCATAAGCCGCTTTGTTGTGTTCAAATCGGTCTATGTGTAAAGTGATGGATGTTGAAAGGTTCTTTTTTGTAAGATTTTCAGGACTAGAATTTTCTGCTCCTATCTCGAAGCTATACAGCTAAAATTAGTGCGATTAGATCGTTAACAGGATGAGCGATAAAAAGCGTGCACAATCGCTCGGGCCACTAATAATAATCTGTAATCAGTGTCAAGCACGTGTTTTTTAAAATAATATTTGTGCGCTTTCTAGTGCATTTCTAGATTGTACTAGAACAGTGGTAGACGCACTAAAAACGCTGCATAGGCTATTTTTTTGCAAATATCTGTTCCATCAAAATTATTATCGATGGTTTGAAAGCATGCTGATATTTATGCAGAAATCGACAAATGTTATTTATTGACTATAAAAGTATCAGAACGTCTGCAAAATTGTCGAACTGAGTCACAGCCATCGTTTGTTTGCTCCTGTCACGTGATGAGCCATTTGCCAACGTGATTTCATTCACCATCGAACATTTGATAACACACGCAGTGGATGTGTTCACGTGACTGTGTCATAATAAAACCAGCTCATAATTTGCATTTTTGTGTAATTTTTGAAAAATCGAGCCAGCATACTTATTTTTTAAATGACTGCCTCTGGTTGTTGCAGGGTGTCCACAAAATTTTAGTAGGCAAGCAAGTTTCAAGGCCAGAGATTGGAACGAAGACGTTACTCTTTATAAATTGACTAGTCAAGCCTCGTTCTGTTGTGTTGAGAAGGCTTAGGTGGTGAAAGATTGCAAATGTTCGAACAAGCCTAGATTTGTGAATGCGTGCGCATATGCAACGTCAATATTGAATTGCTTTTGAATTTATGGGTTGGAAGAATAGCCGCACGTGCGTCACATTTTTTTCAATTTTTCGCATTTTGAAGCTGCGCCCCCCTAAGGCTAATGGGTTTATGCAGACAGCTGTTGTTCCCTTTCGTTGTGCTCCCTACCTTAAAATCATTGAAAGTTCGTTTCATTCTATTTATTTTCTAAGAAAGTAAGGCATCGTTAGGTAGGAGCACACATTTATAGTACGTATCAGGTTTCACTATGCCTCTATCGGCATTATATTACTACATGTCATCTGTTGCATAAGAATATACATGAAGTAGGCCTACCTCATAAAATTGGCTAGGATTCGTATGTTGAAATAGTAATCGTATTATTGACGGTTTAAGTTATAAATTCACCATTATTTAAAAAATTTACCTACAAAATAACATGCATAATAGTTGCTATAATGTTACACAAATTTAGGCGCAAAATTCAATATCGAATGCGCCAGAATTCCAGATCGGGCATGTGCTAACATGGTTTTCATTAGAAATTATAAGTAGACGGATTAATAGGCCTACATTCCTATTTCAATAGTGATGAGGTTCAAAACATCCACCAGAGGTTCCCACTTTCTGAACTGTCAGGGAAATAGAGATAAGTTTGCATCAGTCAATTGATTAGCCGTCACCTTTTATAAAAAAAATTGAGATAAAATCCACCATTTTCTTATTTAAAGAAGCATATGTAAAATGTCAGGGGAATGACTGAAAAAGTTGTCAGGGAATATAAGGGAAATCGACTTCGAAAATTGGATGGAAACCCTAACGTACTATAGATGCATTATTTTGAAAATTTAAACTCTTAGAAAACTTAGATGCAAAACACGTCACATCCATTCTAGAAAATCCATCCCTAGTGCCGATCAAAGAAACATGATCTTTAATTACATAGGCGATGTAAATATTGTAACCTTTGAAGTAAATACTGGCAGCATATTTAACTTAGCGTTTCGTAGCTGCTAGATCCATACTTAAGCAGTTTTAAACAGTTTTTGGGGTGTCGAAATGCCAAAATTACATCATAGCAGTGTTCGACGTGGCAGTTTTCGTTGGGCACGTTCCTGAACTGGTTGAAAGGCCGATGAAATCGAGCGTAAAAACGCTAACCTCATGTTCCTTTAAAAAACCGCACGTAATTATTGACACTTTTCGTATTTAAAAAGAAAGCTGGTTTTTTAATCTTTGAGTCACGCACGCCGTTTACCTGTTCGGAATCATCCGCCAACCTCGCAGTTTATGGGAAAACAAAAACAGAAATCGTGGCTTCTTCCAGCAGCAATTTGACAGTTTGTGTGTGGCGAGCTTTTCTGAAAAAATTAGTTAATTATTCGCTGAAAGCTTTATCCGGAAATAATTTCAACAGCTTTGTAAGCATGTTCTTTTGTTGCCAGGATTACTTTTATGCGAATTAATGGCAATGAAGGGGTGGGAGGTGTGCTAAATGAATGCCCATAGCCCTCTGGGACTTCTTTCGAGCAGCTTTAAATGAGATCGCAGCTGGCATTCGATTATTCGAACACCTCGCCCCTGGTGCGATTAATTGAAATCTCAATCTGATTCGTTTCTGGTCAGATGTTCGACAAGAATCGCTTCTTTCCAGTGACGATTTCAGCATACTGCTGACCTACTGTAGCTTTCTGCCAATTTTCGAAAATTTTCACTACACTATTTAGTAATAGCAGCTTATGTAAAATAAAAAAAACACGAATATGGTCAACTTTAACAGGCTTGTCAATTGATGTAATGATGGAACTGGTATCGTGAAAAGAGATAAACCATAGATTCCGCCCGCAGTAGGAACTCGCACTTTTTCTTAGGCGTGTGCATGTGGCGGTGCTGTGGTTCTCGTTCGGGAAGACATTAACATGTAAACGAGAGATTTGACTACAATTTAAAACTTATTATAAAAAGAAATTAACATGCTAACGCTTCGAGGGTGGAGTTGCTTCGTCGTAGACGGGTTATTATCCTGGTCCACAGCGTTGCTAATTATTGCGTGCTCGTAACAAATCAATTTCGACAAAGTTTGTACATGTACATGATTGTATATTCATTAATCCGAGAAGTTTGGATCAGGTTGCGCACTTTTATTTCCGGCATGCTTTAAAAAAACTTTCTCTGTTTATAAACAATTTTTAATCGAGCGTCTAATCGCAATTGAATTTTTTAGTTAACCATTTTTTGACGATGTCAAGATTCCTGTTGCTAAATTCGTTGATGGGGCTTGGACTGCTAAAATGCTAGGCAGTACTTTATGTTTATCTTATTTATATGTAAGTGACGCAATGATTTTCCTACCTGCGCTGCGGTCCCTTCTAACCATGCCATTGCGATTGTCTAAATGCACACGTGAATGAGATGCTTTAATACCTGTCATGTTAATGGCAATGCTGGTTTGGACTTCCGGTGAGCTTGTCATGATGAATGGTACTGCACGCGACGTGCACATTTTTCAAGCTGGGACACGTAAACATCCTGCCATATCTTTTATTTTCGATCTGTGGCGTATTGATTCCGATATTGGCAAATAGTCGTTTTAAAAGCAGCTCGTGATGTGCCGTACATGTGTTTTCTAGATGAATGGCTGCAGCGCCGTTTCCGTATTTGCAGAGTACAATTGATCCCTCTCGCGTGGTGGGCTATTATTATGCGAACATCAAACACCAAACAAGGTTATAAAAGTGTACTGTAATTCACTTTTTGACTGTTGCTAGGACTGTTGTGGACTAATATCATCCCTAATAACGAGTCATTTCATAGCTCATTTGTTGATGTTTTGAAACGCCATGGCCATGCCAATTGGTGCTTGCCATTTTTGAAAATTATTTTGTTTTCAAGATATGGCTTTACTACTTATTTTGCGTTCCGAAATGCAGGGAATCGTTCGCCAAGGCACTGGTAACTTTTCAAATTTTTAAATTCCTCTCTTTATACTCGGAAAAAGTAGATGTGGCACAAATCCAAAATCGAACGCGAAAATTCTCGCGCGTTCGATTTGGATTCTTGCCATGTTTACATTTTTATAAATAAACAGGGGTATTTGAAATTTTATAAAAATAAAAGTTCCTCTATGAACGTCGAATCTCGCCAAATTGTTGAAAATGGTAGTCACTAGTCTGACGACCCCATACTAACAGGGAAAACATTGCCTGTTCTGACCACTTTTCGTTTCAGAGGTACACTGTACGTTTTTTCTGATAATCTTTCGTTTGACGTGAGTAGCCAGGAGAAACCCGGAAAGACTAAAAGAGCAAATTGACCAATTATTTACCCATCTTCATCTCTTAAATAGTTTTTCAAAAATCGAGCGAGCCTCGGGCATTGTTTTATCGGTATTACGTGTAGTAGAATATGTGCACACCTCAAACAAAAGTGGGCTTCTTCTAACAGCTCGTATGCGTTGCGGGCAACTTATACATGTAGCTCAAACATACTGTAATAAAATCTAACATAACCTATGCCAATTGGTTATAGGTGAGGAAAAGCAAAACAATTCGCATGCTACCCCGCCAAGCTTACGTGCTGTTAGAGGAAGCACACTGTGTTGAGAGGAGTGCACATGTCCTACTATTAATTGTCGTTGACATTTAAATTCATTCGATAAATGAATGTAGATTTTCAATCAATAGGGTTTTGGGTATGCATTATTCAATATAATTTGAGCTAGCTTTACTTTCTCCTATTTGTTTATCGGAAAGCGTCGCCTTATCTCGTATAGTCAAGGTGAATAAAACAATGTGCTCGTAGCAGGGTCATAGGTACAGTTTGTTTTCGAGCGATACCGAGACGCAGGTTTCTAGGAAACAGGCCAGCATTCATTTCCACCCACCCCGTTAATCGAGAATCAACAGCACAAAAAACTCCCCTTCTCGACCCTAGATAACAACAGTCAAACGGTTTCATTAACTACTCATATTGCCGTTTAAAAACAGGCGATAAGGTTCCCAAATTGTTGAAGGCAATCCGTGATTTGAATTCTCAATCATGCTAACTTGCAAATGCTTCCTCCATTTTGCGACAATTGTCTTATTTGCAAGTGCTTTGCAGGCTGTCAAGTGCTTCCTATATTTTTAGGTAGTCATATACCTATATGTATTACTAGTCCTATTTTTTCCCTATATTTTACTGCAAACTGCTGTGCAAAAGAAACATATTTTTGGTTTAAAAAATTGCCTACGACATTCTCTTGAATATTAATTTGTCTTAGAATGTCTTAAAATTCATTACGGCTAGTTGTTTTTAAAAATAAAAAATTGCCTACGACGTTCTCTTAAATGTTAATATTTACACACAATTTATTTCGAAAAGCCAGCTGAAATCCATCATTTGGGGTCTAGTTTTTGTAAAAAAATGCCTACGGCGTTCTCAATAATTAGGTGAAAATTGTGAACAAATCAGATGCTGTGAAGATGCATGTGAAGACATGTAAGAAAAAATCAGATATTTTTACGTGGAAACGTGTGAAAAATTATATACCAACTGGTCACATGCCTTTGAACAATTAAAATGCTCTAAACAGTTAATTTACGTCTTTTTTACAAGCTGAAATTTATACGAAAAATTCCTATGGCCTTCCTACATGGAACGCCTACGACGTTCTCAATAATTGGGTGAAAATTGTGAACAAATCAGATGCTGTGAAGATGCATGTGAAGAAATTTAAAAAAATCAGATATTTGTACGTGGACACGTGTGCAAAATCATATACCAACTAGTCAGATGCCTTTGAGGAATTAAAATGCTCTAAACAGTTAATTTACGTCATTTTACAAGCTAAAATTTATAAGAAAAATTCCTATAACCTTCCTACATTTTTTTTCGTTTTTCCTATATTATTCTACCTCCGTACTGCTTGACAGCCTGACTTTGTATTGCAACCATTCCTCAGTGACACCGATAAGTTGGATGGGCTAAATGTTGAGACATTGTATTTTTCACCTGATAATGTTGATAATCACGAATGGCCTCGCCTTCGATCATATTCCTGTTTATTATTAACGTTGTTGAACAGCTGCAATAGGCCAGACACCGATGTCTGAACGTGACGTCACCGTGCAGTTTGACAACTGATGACCAGATGTCAGCCATGGTTGGCGTCGACGTACCGGTCTGTTTTGATATTTAAATTTCAAAAGAGGTGATAAAGCATGTCTTAACTACCCCGCTGTTAATCGAACCTTAAAGAGCAATAATGGGTGTGAGCGCAAAGTTTGCCAAAATAAAGTAATGGAAAACTTTGATTTTAGTACATGTCGCCCACATCGTCTGTAGTGCAATTCTCCAGCCTGCTTTGATGCAGCCACTGTTTGGAAGGGTCCTTGGAATTATAGGGTTGTTAATTTTTCTTCAGTGTCTACATGTATGTTCTGTTTCGAATCTCTTAATTCAGCACACCGTGGCTCTTATGTCGTAATAGTTTGTCATAACATCGAAAATGTTTTCGACTTTAAATCCATATAACCTCTTATGCATTACACTTTTAGCCATGACCTGGGGATTTCCCCAGCCAGGGTTTTATCGCCGAGGATTTGGAACATTGTTTCCTCTTTCGCTTGTGTGGCGAGCGCCAAAATTGCCTGTCTTTAACCCAGTTCTGTCACTGAAATGGGGGAACTGCGTTTTTAATACTTTTTAATGTTCGTCATGGCAGGTGAGGCAATAGCGAGCAGTTTTTTTCTCTCCAGTTAACTGTTTTCTCTTCTTGTTTTCAGTTGATTCTGCAAATATAGCCTTTTGTAATTTCGCTATAGCCTGTTGGCAACCATTTGATTACACCCTGTCAGACATATCTGTGCCAGAAATTAAAGGGGACCTAAAGAGCTGACCACCAGCCAATTTTGTTGCCCAAAAATTCATATAATTATGCCATTGGCTGATTTCAAGGCATAGCCGCCAAGGTGTTACAAGCTGCAGTTGACCCGGAAGCGATTAAACCCTTCAAAGTGGGAGCCAATGCGAAATGGTATAAACTAACCATCAGACCCATCTAGCTGGGCAGCGCTAAATTGTATTCGAGAAATGTCAAAAATTCAATTTAAACGCCCCATAGAATCTCACATTGTACGGTTGCCATTCGTGAATCAATTCAACGAATCAATGCTCGAATGTTGAGCTGCATGCAAATGCAGTCACGGCTGTTACATACAAGTGGCTGTTATACATTACAGTATTTTAGAATGTTTTTAGTTCAGCTGGCTACGTTTGTTTTGGTTCCGATGTTAGCTAAGATACACGGCCCCCAAATAACCGTACATGCATTATTTTTATGATAAGATGGTGGTTGATAAGATGCCATCAATTTCAAGCAACAACAACCAGCCGCCATGCTGAATTAGTATGGTGATGCGATTTAATTGCAATGACCAAAAGGGGCATTGGTGTTCGATTTTTGCATCAAGTCATGCAGTAGGCAGCTACGCATACATACTAGTACATGTAACATACCTGATTGCGAAGTCCAAAATGAGTTTCAGTTTGTTGTGGGCAACGACAGATGTGCCATTTGAGATCAGTTATGCATAGTAGATTTGCAATAATCTGGCCTGCAGTCCGACTATGCATGCCCGTATGTGGCATCACAGAATCTGGGAAAGTCAGGGAAATTATTAAAAAATTTCTGAAAGTCAGGGGATTTCCTAACTTTTAAATATAATTTCAATCCAGACGGTATTTCATAGATCGATTATATAGTGTGGTGTGGTTTTTAAACGAAGTTGCCCTTTACACAATGAAAAAGAACTCCAATATGGTAGATTACTGAAGTTCTTTCTATTTGGCTTTATTATGACAATATCGAAATTTGCCAAAATCGAAGGGTAAACTCTAAAAGTCAGGGGAAAATAAGACTTTTACCTGGAAAAGTCAGGGAATTTTGTTACATCAGCTGTGGGAACCCTGACAATGCATTGACCTCGGAGGTCCAAGGCCGCTATTGAGGCATACCAAATAAATTAATTGTAAACCGGTTAGAATCGTACTCCCTTCTTCAGGGATTCTGTACTCAATTTTCGAAGTTGCCAAACTACCCCCTTCATTGCCTTCAATGAGGGACAACCCCGCAAGCAGATCCGTGACTCGGTTCCCCAACTTTCTCAACCGTGCGAGAAATGAAAGAAAGTTCTGGGAATTTGTTGCGTGTCTTTTCTGTCAACGCGAATTGTAAGGGAACGGCAGTGTTGATTGCTCAAATTTTTTTTCTTCTAATTCGTGAAATTATGAGATTTGTACGCTTCAAAGAACAGCCATTGAGATTCAACGAGAGAGGGGGACAAACCGGGTGATGCCAGTATTGTTCGTTCGCTTTATTTACATGTATATTGTTGAAATGAGATGTACTGTAATTTTCTCAAAACGTGAACTGTTTTAATCCCCTTAAATGAGTGACAATTGTATTAACGCGTTAGTTTGGCTTGACTTAAGTTTGGATGCTGACATCATACTTGGTAATATAGGGCATATTTTACATCGTACAGGTGTATTTATTTTTCAAAACTGATGCTCAAGATACAGTATATCAACATAAAATGTCAAAGTTGAACGTACATGTAGACGTCTGTAAACTTTCCTCACAAGCTTACAATGACCATAAAAATACTGTACCTGCTTCGAAAGAAATGAAACAAAATATTCCTCCCCCCTCCGAGGAACACAGTTCTTATTGCTTTACGGAGTTCTGTCCATAAATGTGCATATTTCCCCACTTAATCCCCCCCCCCCCAAGTTGAT
>JAQGAF010002835.1:0-20293 GCA_034687865.1 Kryphioiulus occultus
GGCAAATAGCTACGATATATTTATCGCTACGAGATATAGGCTACGTATGGGTTTATTGGACGTGCTTATGCTAATGTATATTTGCTCGATGAAACAAACTGAAAAGGCCCCCCCGTGGATCACGAGTATTACCGACTCCAAACGTTATTGTTATAAACTCAAATGCTTCGAGAGCTTAATTTTGCGCTCAAAATACATACGAGGTGTTTTTTTTAAAAAAAAAATTTCCACCTTGATTATTAAAAAAGCGGCATGAGATAGAGAATTCGTGTTTGGGGGAATGTTTATAAACCGTAGGGGGAAACATTTGTAAAATACTCGTAAATGGCAGTGACCCACCACCTGACCCCTATTGACCTCAACTTAAAAATTTCAAATGGCAACCCGTACCTCGTGATATCTTAAATGAACGCCCATTAAAAATGATGAATTTCGGCGCAAACGAAATTGAAATCGGCATACCCAATCAGTCGCTACGACAAAAAATATGAAATTTCAGTTATTTATCGAAATTTACAATTATTATCAAAAATGTGGACTTACATGCTGGAGCCTCTTGGAAACATTCACAACATTACTATTGTACGTGAATATTTGATGTCAGAAATATGCACTTGACAAGTTTTCGAAATTTATAAACGTGAAAACTAAACGTAAACATTATACATGTAGCAATGATTATTGCGTTTCGTGCAAAATAAATTAGAAACAACAATTTCGACGTATACGAAATAGTTTTGTTTATTGTTTATAGTCAGTCAAAATGTGTCATTCTTTACAAAAATAACTTTATATAAACTTACAAGATGTCTACTGAACTGTAATTTCATGTATCCCGTATTTTCCAGTACAAAAATAATTTTTTTTAGTTCGATAAACAATTTTTTATGTCAATTATATGCTCACCAGGGGCGGATACAGCATATTTCGAAATGTCATAACAGGACTAATATTAATAAACAGTAAACGCCGCAGGCGATTTTTTTTTTTTTTTAAAAAACTAGTCCCACAAAATGGGTTTTACACAGATTTCCACAAATTTGTTTATTGAGATCAATAATTTGAAAGCGTTGCAGGCGATATTTTTAGAGCTTAATAACAAATGCTGACATTTTTTAAAAACACATTTTTAGAGCATTTTTCAGAAAAATAAATTTGAAATTGAAAAATTACCAGTATCAAAAAAAATGTCCAGTATATTCCAGTACGAAAAACGATTTCCAGTATATTCCAGAATTTCCAGTATTTTCCAGTCCAGTAGATACCCTGCATGACTTAGCACACGAATGTTTGAAACGTTTAACATGAAATTGCGTACTTATAAATACAGTATACAATCTCTAAGTTGACCACCTAAGGGACTGTCAAAAACTGGCCAACGTAAGGAGGTGGTCAACATATGAAAAGAGTCTAATTAATAACACATGCAGGATTTTAATTCCGCGAACTGCATGTACTTATATTTTACAGTTTAATCATTCATGAATAATCTTATTAAAATATTTTCATTTACAGTATTTACAGTGTTATCCAGCAATATTACACATTTTATTCTGTAATATTAGAAAGCATATCCGAACAATTATCCTAACTTTTGAGGTAATAAACATCACAAAAATCTCGAATTAAATTCAGCGATGTTTAATTTTTGAGATTCCCATTAAAAAGGGAATTTCCCTGTTTACTGACAAGTTCCCTTTATACTGAAGGGGTTCGAAATAAACTTGCACCTTACAGTTATACAGTTCAGGGGAGAACAGTATAAGTATTGCAATCAGTTATGAAGCAGCAGGTATTGGAATATTTTTACAAATAATACGGAGCTGAATTTCATTCCACATTTAGAATTAAGGGCGTGAAGAAATTGTTCTAAGTATTTTTTTAAAAAAAATAATAAGGCTATATAGGGTGTTGCTATTTCACACCAATATTTTCTATTCGCACGTACACGAATGGACAAGTTCTGCTTAATACAAGTCATTCGTTATCATTTATTATAAAAAAAGCATTATCTGGATTAAACCTGTCAATATAAAGAAATGGTGCAATCGCGTGAAAGGCGTGAATGATACATTCGATGATAACGGACAACATTAGCCCATTTATAACTGCATGGAGAATATATAACGTGATATGCCGTGGTACGTTAATTCGTATTTAGGCTTATTTGTGACATGTGGAACTTTAAACGGCCATCACGTGTTACATAAATCGACAGATTAGCGGATGGTTACACAAACGAAACCATATTTTAGAAGCAATGTAAACGCGTGTCAATTCAATTCAATGCAGTGCCCCTGAATGTCTCCAACCTCACAAGTTTTGTATAAGAGAATTCCAACTTCTGATGGCATGCAAAAATTACGACCAAAGATATATGCATCCGATATGTCTACATGTGCTGTATATGTTGCGTGTGATTTCTGGATGCTTTATAGTTACCCTTGACTTTGAAGGGAACCCATATGGAGCCAGAAATATAACATGGAACATTCATTTATTTCATGTAGCGCAAATTCAATTAGGACATGAAATAAAACGAATATCATTTTCTTAATCCAACCATCAATAGATTTGCTGCGTGCAAAGCGTAAAACAAGTAAAATTTGCGTGTCATTTTTTAAAAATGCAGGAATATTAGCTTAAAGGAATGGAAAGATAAAGGGCGTATCGTATATATGTGGCTATTTGGTTATGACGAGTCTTATACGTATACGAGGGAATATACGGTATAAATACAGTGGATTCCGCTTAATGGGATTACATTTGGCCCAGGCTATTTCGATAACAATAGCCGAATAACAAGAATAGGTGACCATTCCTTAATTTGAATTCGTATGTGTACATATACATCGCATAATCTAACTTTACGAAGCTATTTGCAACTAAAAAACCACTTATATTGGTTTGTTTACAATATTTCTGCGTAAATTTGTTAATGAAATTCTCATATTCATGCATGTATTGTACAGTATTTGAAAATCGGTTGATCTATATGCTGTCCACCGAGGCAAATTTATCAGTGATTCTGTCATCTGAACATTTTTGGTGGTTTTACAACTAAAATGCACCTTTCATATTCGTCAACATGAAATTAATTTTCATCAGTCTGCTCTGTTTGACTTGCACAGATAGTCAAGCAAGTGCCGGATTTAGTCATTGGGGCTGCTATTGGAATATTTTCGTCAATGATTATAGAACATTTGGAAGAATATTCCTAGAAATTTTCGCTATTCATAGCAGAAATTCCAGATTCCAAAACGTTTTGCCTCATTACCCAAAGACCGCTTATCGGAAATGTCAGTTGTACCCAATCAGGTATACAACATTATCATCAAACATGATTGAGTCGAACATACTCGTTAAGACTGTTTTAACATGCTAGTCCACACTTTTGCGTTAAACTTTATCGTACACATTCCGATGTGCGTATACACTTAAGTAACCTACCCGAAGAAAACCACTGTCACCCAATTTTGGTATATAATTTACGCAGGTTTGGGAAGCATCAGGGGTCTAATAGAAATGGATATACGGCGTGTTGTTGTCTTAAGCAACTCAATGTATATGTACGTGTTAAGTGAACGAATTTTTTTTAAATCTCAGGTACCTGTTTCCAATCACTCGACAGGATAATTCATCCCCGCGGTTTACGGGCGAATTACCAGCTAGCATTTCACGCAAACTACATTCAGAAAGCATCGAGGATACACCTATATATATGTACTGTATATAGGGCTGAGAATAACAACGACCACTTGGAAAGAAGGAAATACATCTTCGCCTTTCGTGTATTCACGTAAAAACCGCTGTGAGCAAGGACGTTTCATGTGCATGGGGCATCGAGGATTTCCGTGTGAGCTCGGACGACCAACTTTCGTCGTACTCAGGACCTCGATGGTCAAGCGAGGTCGCAGGGCATAAAGCTGCGTTCTCACGAGTCAATTTGTGTCGATCAACTTTCTGTTGAAAGCGAGTTGAAACGTGAGAACACGCTTTCAACATACTGGAACCTGCGTTGATCAGCTATTTGTTGAATCGAACAAAGTTGACCACCCTTCAATTTTTGGTCTTTCAACAGCTTTCAACTTGCTCGAGTCGTTCCATTTAGAGCACGTCGTGATGGAACGAAATTCCAAAATGGGCACGCGCACGCATTCGAATTTTCGTCCAATCGTGTTCCATTCCTATTTCGCGTTCCATTTAATGCGAATTTGGAATTTTGTTCGTTCACGTGCACTAAATGGAACGAAGTGAGCGAGTTGAAAGCCGTTGAAAGACCGAAAGTTGAAGGGTCGCCAACTTTGTTCGATTCAACTAATGATTGACCAACTCGGATTCAATTCTGTTGAAAAGCGTGTTCTCACATTTCAATTAGCTTTTAACAGAAAGTTGATCGACAAAAGTTGCATATAGTGAGAACGTAGCTTAATCGTCACCAGTTACAGTATCATTAGTTTGGTAACCTCACGTTTATATTTGGTTCCCACGACACGTTTCGTTAATAATCGTGAATTGACGCCCGATGCCATTCTACGAAAAATCGATAAGCGACGTTGCAACAGCCAATGGGAAACGTCGGCTCCACCCCGAGAAGATGGGCAGAGTTGAGGGGATTTATGGGACATCGAAGGAGGACCTCCCGAATCTCTCTCTACTTCGGTATACGCGTAAGGAGAAAGTCGAGCTCGGAGTTTCAGGGACAATCGCGGGATTCCCAATTTCGGCGGGTGTTACGAGGACCAACAAATCCGACAAATTTGGACTGCGGTTCAGTGACATTGGCGATACGCTCTGACTGATGGAAAATCTCTTTTACGCACATACTTCTGGAAAAGTCAAGAAGTTCGGTTGGATGCGTAATGTGTAATTATCGGCAGCATCGTATGAGGAAGATCAAAAAAATCACAACGACCACTTGGAAATGAAAAAAATTCATACGCGCCTTTCGTGAATACACGTAAAAACCACGGTGAGCACACTGTACATCGAAAAGTCACCTTATGAGAACACTTATAGCATGTATTTTTAGATCGCAATTTGCCACAAATATAGATCATATCAAAGCATGCTACGTGATCTGTTAAATGACCTAATGCTCTTGAAATGTGTTCCCAATATGTTTTAAGTATGGGAATTTAGATCACAATCCTTGCAACAAATATAGATCACTTATATGGTGAACCCTGAATGCTCTGAAAAGGTGTTCTAAAACAATTAAAATTTATTTTGCGCATAATCTTTTAATGCTAAACCTTTTAATAATAAACCCCCGAACACATGAGCTGTTGTGTGCTTCACCTCAAAATGCTCTAAGGATACTTTCAAAATGTGATTTAGGAAATTAATGTGGTTTCTTTTAAAGTGTTCTACTTTTTTTTCCATTTATTTATATACATGTAATTTGTGGATTTTCTCAGATCACCATGGAGCACATTTTTTTCTCTTATAAGGTCACTTGAGTTCAGATATTATGGTTAATGTTTATGCACTTTCATGTTCTACATGTGCATTTTTGATTTATAGTGTACATGTAGGTCCTGTATAAGTATAACCTACAAGCTACATATAAGACATATACTAACCTACAAGTTACATATAAAATCCATGGGTGAAGATAAAAGTTTTCTACAAATGTGTTACTTAACACTAGGGGTGAGTAGTCGGCAAAGTGTTACATGGGGTGGGTCTTGAGTGGGTGTCTAAAAAGGACAAGCATTGCGTTACGTAGTTTATGCACGACCCTTAAAGACGGGCTCTAATGTAATACTCGAACGCCCCTAAAAAAGAAATTGTTCGTTTATTTGCGAAAATTCGTTTGAATTTCACAGTAACCATAAAAACCCGCGTGAGACCCAATCAGAGACGCTGGTGGCGCTTCAGTCGCACTTTAATTTTGTGGACACTCCGCAAAACTATCGACTTTTTGCAGCAGGGAGTCTGTGCTAAGTGCACCATCCTGGGGTTTTGGAAGGCAATATCGATCGGACCGCTGCATTTTTAAGTTTAAGCGCAGGAGCTAAATATAGGGAGCTGCTGAGCCACCAGTCGCTGCCATGGCAGTGAGCCGGTTGGGAGGACACACGGTCGCCGGAAGTGATGCTACCGGAAGTGACCGCCAGCAGCGCCATCCGTGGATCTTGCGCTGATGGACTCTGACGTCATCCAAGATGGCCGCCTAGGTCGCGTCCCCTGCAGAGACTCGCTTGGACTTGCCCGGCCCCAGGAGCCCCACGCACTTCCGCTTCTGCCAGTGCTGTTCCGGGTGCTACGGCTGTGGCACGCGTCAGACGGTCCTCCGAGACATCAGCAGTTGATGACAATCCCAATACACCAGGTGTTTATTACGGACTACCTGATTGCAGTCTGACGCAGGTAGGTCCAGTATCAGCAACTCTGTGCTTTTCGAGCTGGGTGAGTTGTTTGGGCTTCTTGGATTTTGTTTTTGCGTCACCCGTTACCCGATTTGGATATGCCTTCCAGAGGCCACCTATCCCAGAATGCAATGCGTGGCTTGCCTGTAGTTCGACATGTACGTGCCTTTCCAGGTTGAACCAAGATACTGTCTTCCTTCTTGGCCAGTGGGTTTTGGTTTAGGGTGATTTGCTGGGTTTCATTGGGTTTTGCAGGGATTTTCCCCAGAACCTATTCGGGTCGTTTCGATCCATGACCCCGATTGGATGTATGACATTATTGACGGAACTCGATTGATGAGCTTGCCTAGGACGCTCTGAACAGTTCTCGTTCCTTAGAAATCAGAATCGAAAAATCACTACTATTTTTTCATGAATGATTGTTTTGTTTATACAGCATCGCATGGCGTTTTTCGTAAGCAGGACTTATTATTAGGTTATACAAATATGGCTGAAATCAACATGAACCGTTATGACTGGTAGCATTTAGACATGTCAAGATATGTCCACATGAATGTGAGCATGTTTACTTATCCCAGAATGCAATGCCGGCCTGTAGTTCGTGTGCCATTCCAGTTTGAACCAAGATACCGCATTCCTTTTTTAACTAGCGGGCATCGATGTAGCTTGGGTGATTTGCTGGGGTTTATTGGGTTTTGCAGGGATTTTTCGCAGAATCCCATGGGTCGTTTCGATCCATGACCCCGATTGGATGTGCATGTATGTTATTATTGATGGAACCTATTGACGAGCTTGCCAAGGGCACTCTGAACAGTGGTTCCATAGCAATCTGAATCGAAAAATCACTGGTTTTTTCATCAATAATTTTTGGTTTATAAAGCAATGCTATACATTTATTTTAAGCAGGCCTGATTAGAAGGTTATGTCACTGAAAATAGCATTGACCATACAGTATACATGGCGCAGCACACTGGGTATTACGTGTTTTTGAATGATCGAAAAAATGTCCAATTGAGCGAAATTTGCATCAAAACTAGGTCAGAAGTGATGGATTTTAGTCATACAAAAGTGCTGTAAAAACAGAAACGCCGTGGGCGAACTTTTTTGCAAAACTGGATGACAAATGATGGATTCTAACCCACATTTTTATACAAACAATTGTGACTCAGCATTTTGTTGACCCTCACCCTGTTATCATTAGTCGTTATTTGGTCAGTCACCATCCCGCTGTACATTGATTCTACCAAACCAGAAATTCGAAATAAATTCCCAGAAATGTTTACTAGCCCCAAACTGACCGTTTTTTGACTAATTTCGTCCTGTTCTACAACTTTCAAACTGGGACTATAGGTTTCTAAAATTTGCGGATTTGAAGTTGGCAAGGTTATAAATCCTGGGCCATAACAGTTGATTTTTAGAGCACGAGTGCCTCAACATGTCCTAACCCACGAGTGGCTTAACATGCCAAAATATTACAGTGGCTGAACATGCTCAAACATACTGTATAAAATTCTGCACACGTCCAAACGTACGAGTGACTAAACCTGCCCAAACATAAAATTCTGAACATGTAGAAACATACGAGTGACTGAACATGTCCAAACACACTAGTGGCTGAACACGCTCAAACATACGTGTGGCTGAACATGTCCAAACATACGATTGTCTAAACATGTCCAAACGTATGAGTGGCTGAACATGTTCAAACATTCGCGTGGCTGAACATGCCCAAACATACGAGTGGCTGAACATGTCCAAACGTATGAGTGGCTGAACATGTCCAAACATTCGAGTGGCTGAACATGTCCAAACATTCGCGTGGCTGAACTTGTCCAAACATTCGAGTGGCTGAACATGTCCAAACATTCGCGTGGCTGAACATGTCCAAACATACGAGTGCCTGAACATGTCCAAACGTATTAATGTCTGAAACCCGTTCTTTTTGCAGGGGGTGATGCGATTCGTCCAGTAGCCCACCCGAGTATGGCCTGGACGCTGGCCCTCCTCGTCCTCCTGGCCGCAGCCATAGTGGCTGAACGACCGGATGGCAAGGATCGCGATTTGGTCATCGCCGGCATCTTCCCCATGGACGGCTTCACCGGATGGATTGGTGGACCCGGCTGCCTGCCCGCTGCACTCATGGCCCTCAAGGACGTCAACAACAGGAGCGACATTCTGGCCGGCTACAACCTCGACGTCAAGTGGAACAACAGCCAGGTGAGTTTGACCTCTCTGTTGTCGTACGTTTTTCATTTTCACATAGAAGTTGTTGATGTAACGGATTGCTGCAGATGTTGGTGTTAGTCCCGGAAGGCTTGTCTTTCTACAGCAAACATGCAAATTTCTGTGTCCATCATAATTGCTCGTGTAACGTGGCTCGGAAATTGCTCAAAAGGGTTGAAAACGTGATTTCAGGGCGTTCGGAAATGGCCGGGAACATATTTTTGACCCCGAAGTATTAATTTTCATTTGGCAAATCATGCCAGTTGAGCTAACGAGCTAACCCCACCCCAGAGGCCTGCCTAGACCGTTCCGGAAATTTTGATATCCGACATTTAGTCACGACAAGTCTGTGCACCACCATTGGATTTCACAAACGCCCAGTTTGGCTGGTTGAACCAGTATTTATACTTGGGCATACCATGGTATATTCTCTACTCCAAATGTGCACAGAATGTGAATCCAGTACATGCATTTCCTATTACTAATGTGCACAAAATATGTATTTCAATCCTACTTGTCTAGTTGACAAATACGACACCTGTTCTAGCAGTCGGAAGTTATCCATTTTATGTTTTTTGTTTGCATTTTTTTTAGTTTATCCTATCCTAAACCGCAGGCAATCACTGCTAACCTACGAGCCGTTAGGAGAAGCCCACTTTCTCATTGTGTCTGTGCTGGAGCAGGTTAGCAACAAGGCATATACAAAACATTTTTGGAAATAATTGGATCATTATATTTTATTGTTTCTGTTTTTACGATTTGCTTTTGTGGAAAAACTATTTTAACAAATCCAAACATGATGTACATATAACTTTCATATAGCAGTACAGTATATTTACCCTGTTGAAACTAGAAGGTTGTGCAGAAAGGCAATTGATAATGACAAACTATAAAACGAGAGGCCTAGTTATTGAATCTGGCGTGTTTGGATATGTCGGAATAGTTTTTCCACAAAAACATCGTAAAAACAGAAATGATCAATTATTTCAAAAGTATTTTGTGTATGCCCAGCTGCTACCCGCTCCAGCACAAGACACATTGCGAAAGCGGGCTTCTCCTAACGGCTCGTAGGCTGGCAGCGATTGCCCTCGGTTGGGGCAGCCAACGTAAAGAAATTACATTTTTAGGTCAGTTTAAGTTAGGCCGAAAATGATAAAAATATAACGATCAATTATTTAAAAAAAAACGCGTTCTCGTTTTGTGCAGGTTGTTGGGCTTGCCCATCCCAGCGCCCCCTGGCGGCGGCATTTACACGTCAAATGCAAGGTCCCAATGGGCCTACAGGATAGTTCTAGGACCATTTTTGGGGCAAGATCGATCTCCTGGCAGGTGGCGCACCCTGACATTTTCAACTTTTGGTTGACAGTTGTAAAACCGAGATGGTGCAGTAAAAGTTGGGAAAATGCGGCCAGGGAGGGGAAATTCCCCTAGGTTGGGCTCACGCAATGCGCATTTTAAATGCGGTCTTTGCGTGCTACAACCCCGGGGCTTTGTTTTATTGTTTTTCACCTCCTTTTCGTACGGGTTGCGTCACTCCCGCTACGGAAATCACGAACGATTCGAAGCGCCTCCTACGCAAACGTTAATTACAAGGCTTTTTAATGCCTGTAAGTAAACATAATTCGCAAATTATGGCCTCCTCCCATGTGCAATTGGTCGCAAAATGACGGACAGAAGCAATTCCAGAATTACCCATGGTTTGCGGTATAGCTTGTCACGGATTAAGTTGATGTCTACGGTGCTGCCACCTGCGCGCCGAAAATTGGAGGAGCGCAGTCACATGATGTGGCCAGTGTGAAAAATGTTCAAAAGTGGGAAAAAATGACAATTTATGCATGAAAGTGAGGAATTATCCTTCATTCACGCAGCTCCTCAATTTCATAAACAATGTGCACTGTACTAAAATTTGAATATTTTTATCACTTTAAAAAAAATAAAAAAAAAGTTTCCTATGGCGTTCTTTTGAATACCTACTAATATGTACTTATTGTAGGTAATTCAAAGTACTTTGAATACGTACTAATATTTCTAAAAAACTTGAAAATAATACATTGTCAAAAAATCATTTTCGTGATAATACACATGAAATCCGGTGTTGGTTGAATTGATATTTACACCCATACAATTTTTGTAGAAAAGCAAGTTGAAATCTACAATTTGTCGTTACGTTTTGTAAAAAAAATTACCTATGGCGCTTTCAACATTGTAGGTGGGTCGCGGTCCGTAGTTTGAGAACCATTGTTATAGCTCTTGAAATAGCTATTTTTTCAGAAATGTTTGTGAAAATGTGTAAGAAAATTCGGGTATTTGCATGTGAAAAACCCAGATATTTACACGTGAAAATTATCAGATACTTGGACGTGAAAAAATTTGAAAAATTGTATGCCACCTGGCCACATGTACGATATAGCTTTTCACGGGATATGGTGATGACATTGGTGCTGTCACCTACATTCGGAAAATGAGTGAGCACGCGTTGCATCGTTCCTTTTCCAAGGGATTGCATCTGTCGGCTTTAAAAACATAAATGAGAGAACGCATAATCCTAAAACTGGTACACTGGAGCCTTAATAGTGCTATCATCCTTTTTTGTTCTGTTTGTTATACAAATTGCGGTGAAAAAGCATTTTCTGTGCCCTTAATTTTTAGAGTGTAGTAATACGTTAAGAGATTACATGTATATCCAGGGATTGGTACACCTTGGAGCTTGAGAAAGAGAGAAAAAACCCATTACAAAAATTCGTTTTTAAAAACTGTTAGTTTTACTGATGACGCGCAAGGAAAAACGCGATAATTAAAAAACCTGGTAGATTAGAGCGATTACTTGCAACGTTGGTATTTACCTAGGTGAACAGACTGCTCTGACGGTTTCTGCAGCGGATTGTGGTCGCACGTATGGCAACACTAAAAAAACTTTACCGAGCAGCAACACGTCATCACGGTTTTCGCCATTTTCTTGTTCGTAAAACTACATTTTCGCTTGGTATATACATTGTGTCCTCAGTATCACAAGGACCAAGTTTGGAGAAAAGGGAAAAGAACACACACTGAATTTGGGACACGTAAAATTGGGGAACTGCTGTAAATGAATGGAAATTGAGCACGATTTATCAGAGCAAATGTTTTCATTTCACCACAGGCTCGTGTACGTTTGTCAATTTATGATCCCTTGCAGCAACCACCAGAAAATGAAAACTACTAGCCGCCATGTTTAAATTCGTATAGGGTTCAATACTAATGCTGGGCATGCGGCAGTTGAACTTTGAATTTACTGGCTAGTTTTGCGGCCCATGGCGTGCCTATAGCATCAATTTGCCGTTCGACGGGGGCTTAATGTCCTACGGGTTATTAAATGTGATGCCAAGCATGATTTCAAACAAAATTAAACGAAAAAACTGGGGAAGGCCAATAGGAGGGCCAGGTTTATGCAAATACGCGTTTATGTGTTTCCTAATATTTTAAAATGAAAATGTAATTTATTGCAAAAAATGACATTTTCTGATAATGCCACACTAACGAAAACGTACAACGCCCACGTTTATTTCTCCAGATAAGTCAACAGATCCCAGTTGCGATTATTTTTATTAATGTCGATTGCGTTTCGCGATTGTGTAACGATTTGGGAATCACGTTTTCCAACAAACTTTTTCGATTTTTTTTTTTTGCTTTGGAAGAATTGAAATTGGAACACGAAAAACGTGAATTTCATCATAATTTCGGTTGATGTTCTATTAATGCTCATCCTCACCCCATTTTTGAAAACTGACATATTGACGTAAGTTTCATTAGTGAGACCAAGACTGTCTCCGAATTTGAATATATGAGCCCTATTCCACAAAGGTAGGCTTATGGAGTTGTACTTTAAGAGGTATGGAGTAATACATACAAGTGTTTATGTACTACAACATTTTTTCTAGGCTTTTGAATGGTTGCTTCATACCAAACAAGTTGCAGCTAAATGTTATTGAATTATAAGTATTGTGTTTCACAAAGATAATTCTATTAGCAATTTCCTTGTAACTTGTTGTGGATTCCCTACAGGTGATTGAAGATTTGTGCACCCTTGGCATTCTCAGTGCCTCCATCAAAACGCACGTTTATTATCTTGATAACGTTAATAAACGTCCGCTTCAAAACTACAAGTTACACAAAAAAATGCAAATAATAATGCTTTTGCTGAACAAAATTAAGCATTAAACTTGCACATTTATGACGTCACTTGTCAGAATTAATTGATTAATTACAATTTGTTTTAAAGCATTGGTGAAATGCCATACTGCTATCCCACATTTCTCTATATACATGTACTCCATACATTTGTAACTTGTACACTGTATTTTCTAAAGTACATGTATATATTGTGGAATAGAGCCATGGAGTTGAACTTGTAGAGGTATGGAGTGATATATGCAAGAGTTTGTATTCCATAACACACATTTTCAACACTTCTGCGTCATTACTCCATATCTTACAAGTAACAAGTACATTTAATCCAATAGTACGAACTTCTAATATAATTGCAAGTTGTTCGATATCATTTGTGAAACGCAATACTACGGACCCAAAATTTTTTACCCCATACATTCGTGTAACCTATACGTTTTCAACAAAAAATGAAGATGGGAATTGCGTGCTGGGACACTAATACATGTACATGTACTTGAATACGTTTGTGAAATAGGGCCCTTCTGGTTCGGTGACGGCCATCTTGAATGAAAGGGGCAAGTTCAGAAAGAGCATCCTGAAGTGATGGCCGCCATCTTGGAGCACCGTGTTTATCGCTTTGCATCAGTTGCAAATTTCCTAAAAATGCCTCGACGTCCCAAGGGCGTTCTTCAAGGTCCTCGATCGGAGCGCCATTAATTCGTAATGCCATCGGGCGCCGCGCATATTATCAATGCACACGACGCGTGCATTAACCGTTATCTTAATGTTGGTTTCCTGTAAACCAGCCTGACAAATGGGCCTCGTGACAACTGGAGTGAGGCCACCCCTCGGAGTAAAAGCAGATATTTATGAGAAGCTGACAGTAGTAGTTGACGAGCGAAATTACGCCTCTTCGCAATTTTGCCGCTTTGGAAAATTGCCAGTGGCGTTTCATGCTTTGCGTTAACCGGTTTAACCGAGTGGAAAAGATGGGAGCATGAAGAATGTGGGACCAGGGTCGCCATCTTGGAGCACCACGATCCATCGGATCTTTCGTAGAAAGATCGAATTCTGGCCATGTTGCCATCTTAGAATACAACATAATCATTTTGATTGACTAAAATTCATCATACCTGATACAATTTGTGGATATTGGGTCATCTTAGGGGCGAGGTAATGGGGAGATTGGAAATGATGACAAATGCTGACATGGGGCTCTGAAAATCACGAAAAAGTAATGGCATTATACTTGAATGTTCCCATGTTGGAAGCCCAGTTTTGCAGTCTTTGTTAGTCCAGCTTTGTAACACACTTTTAACTGAAATGGATGGAGTAAAATATTGAAATTAACATAAATGCACCATTGATCAGGGTTGCTACAGGACCTGGAAAGTCAGGGGGATTTTGAAAATGTTTAATCAAGTCAGGGAATCTCCTGACTTTCAACGATAATTTCATCCCGAACCTTACATGTTGAAAGTTTGCCAAATTAAAATCATTTCTGAGCTTCTGAGTGCTCCGAATTAAAAATCCGAATTAAAACACTGCATTCCTAGATATTTAAATGTTGCGTGAAATTTTTTTTTTCGAATTCAATCAAGGGCTGGTTCTTTTCACTTGATATTGGCCTATAGGAAAGTCTAAAGGCCAGTGGAAATTACTCTTTTGTTTCTACTAGCTTACTACTTACTATAGCTGTTGGAAACCTGATTGATGACTTTCTATTTAAAAGGTGGTGCGCTAAACACATAACTTGGCCCTTTAATGATAAAGTCAGGAAAATTTGATTGAAGATTCGGACAGACACCATGATTAAGGGTTCTAGAATGGCGTGGGAGGTATTTTTACCTTGTTTTTGGGCTTCTCCTAATGCTACTAACAATCCTAGCGTTAAAAATAGCGTTAGAAACATGTTTCTAAGCTATTTCTGCCGAAATTCCAACTACTGTATATGAATACACCGGTGTAATGCTACATGTATATTGTCCCTGCCCCAAATGTGCACATTCGGGTTTTGACATTTTCATTTTATTAAGTTTCATGTTTCACCAATGGGCTATACCAAAAGGGGCCTTCTCCGAACGGCTCACGTGCTAGCAGCGATTGCCTGGCGGTTAGGGGCAGCACAGGCGCACATTACATTGTTAGATTAGTTTCGTGGCACCGCACTGCTCATTTTCAAGGTTTTGTCATAAGATGTCATCGCAGTCATTCGTTTTAAATTTCATTTGTTCGACCGCGGGGATTTGGTCCAAGATTCGCGTTGTTGTTCGGCAAATCCGTCGCTGCATGGACAATCCGTGAGGAAAATTCACTTTCGTCTTTTCTGGCCAATCGATGAGCCTTTCATGAATGAGGCATGAGAGAAGCTTTTGTCTTTTTTAAATTAGCTCCGCTCTATCGGAAAACCCTTTATGAATGCAGCTCATATTTAAATTGCGTGGCTTTAATCCCCAGCAGCCCTCGCTATCCTCCAGCGTGTTTTTCTCATTAAGAACACCATGAAGCCTGAAAACGCAATGATAACATTTGGTAAAATAGCCGTGTTGTAAATTACATATTTATGCGAAGACAGCTTTTCCTAGCGGCTTTTTCGGCACTTCTTGAAAGGTGAAATCGCGCATTTTCACCTTTATTAAAAATGCTAAGTGAGGTGGGTAAAGAATTCAGGAACGTAAGTGGTTTGGTTTCCATTTCGAATTGTTTCAGTTTATCTTCAAACTCTTTACTGCCTTTGTGCTGTGTCTTTCAACTGCACAAATAACAGGGCTTCCTCAGAAACCAGGTTGAAAGGTTAAATCGCACCATTTTACCTTTATTAAAAATGCTAAGTGAGGTTGGTAACGAATTCAGCAACTTAAGTGGTTTGTTTTCCCATTTCAATTGTTTCAATTTGTCTTTCAAGCTGTAGCTCTACTGCCCATGTGATGTGTCTTTGAACTGTACAAGTATCTGTATTCCCCCAGAAACCAGGTTGAAGGGTTAAATCGCACGTTTTTACCTTTACTAAAAATGCTAAGTGAGGTTGGTAACGAATTCAGCAACGTAAGCGGTTTTGCACAATGAAAGAAAACCCCAATATGGCAGATTGGTACTTTCAATTTGGCTTCATTATGACGATATCGATGGGAAAACTAAAGGTCAGGAGAAAATGCAGTTTGTAACCTGGAAAACGTGAGAAGGTCATGGGATTTTATGTTACTACAGCTGGGGGACCTGAAGTAATGTACTCGCAGTGTGAGTATGGTCGTGAAGCCTTTTACCTGCAGTGTTAAAATTTCGATGGAGAACAGAGACAGCACAATGACGAAGTATGTATTGTGTCGATTTCAACATTTGCGCCAGCACATTGAATGTCTTCCAGACATCCAGACACTATTCTTGTCGTTAGTGAGTTTCCTCACAAAATAAAGCCTGATACCTCGAAAGAAACCAATCAAACCTTTTGAAATTCACGATCGATCGACCGAGTGTTTGCGGTCTTTTTCTGGCTTTTTTCACTCGCATTAAGCCCGAAAGGTCACGTTTTTGTTGCGACCGCAACTGTTCCGTCTTAGTATTCTTCGCTCGCAAGATCCCATGTCATTTGCAAGCTGTCCAGCAGTTGGTCAGGTGAATGTGAAATGGGATTTTCTTAAGACAACCAAAGAAGTCTGGGGCCAGTTGCATAAAACCTACTTTTCCTCGATTTGAAAGTGCGTTACATAAAACTCCCCTTTCGAGGCTTGTATATGCTACTAAAGTTTGTCAGTTGCATAGACATCTGCTTTCACAAAAGCGCCATTTTTAAAGCCCCTTTTGCATAGGAAGTTCTTGAGGTTCCTTTTGACGAAAGTGACAAGCAAAATATGCATGCCATAATCTCCTATAGCAGTTGAATATGTCGAGACAGCAAACATATGCAGGGTGACTGACCGTCTGAAAAACCTGGAAAAGTCAGGGAAATTCATATTATTTCTGGAAATTTGTCGTGGCACAACGTTTTTGATTGGTATAAGTGTCGCAGAAAAGCATTAGAGGAACTGTATTTGTACTTTTTGTAAAAAATTGACCTTGACATTTCTTATGAAAACTCCACGAAAATTCACCTAATATCCATTATATTTGCTAATTATTGTTTAAAAAATGTCGCATATCGTCCTTCCTAAATTTTCAACCAAAAAATCCCCAGTGTTTCAATCAGTATACAATTTTAAAATTTTGAGTAGTCCACAAAAATGCGGATCTAATGGTTTCAACCACTAGTGTTCACGTCATTATTTGTGACAATGTGGGTTATACATGTATATTACTGTAATTTGTCAAAGATTTCCTCTAAACTGCATTCATTTAACCTTTGGCTAAAATCCATCATTTCGTAATCTTGAGTTTCTAAAATGTCCGCCATATCGATGGTATAGGTATACTTGCAAAACCTCGTAATTCCAATTTTTTAAAATTTTGCATGAGAGGTAAATCATTGCTTTTAAAACAGATAAAACTTCAGTGTTAGAGGGCGCTATTGGGGGACGATGTAGGCTTAATCCTCACAAACACCTTTTTGTACTCAAATGTGAGGGAAGTTCATACGAACACTATGGTTGCGATACCACATCGTGGCCAGCCAATTAAAAAACGCAACCCGAGAAAAACACAACGTTGTGAAAATTCAAAATTGGGCCCCAGCAGATCGATGCAACTGTTGAGGACAGTAGCGTTTTGAGACTGTTGAAGCACCATAAAAACTGGCCTGCAATTCTGGCCTTTTTTTAAGCTTGGGGCTTAAAATGTTGATTAAGAAGGGAAAATTGTCTCTTCTGAGCTCTTTCCATCAAAATTGAATTTCTTGTTAACGTCATGGCTTGGCCCCAGGGGATTTTTCACTGCCTTTTAATTCCTTTCGTCCGAGTTGCTGCTTTGGAATTTTTCGCAGAAAATGGCCACCAGGGACACTGCCATCCTGGATGTCAATTCGGCTCTTGCATCTATTGCATTTTATTTACCATATATTCTTTCAGGCTTGTTCATGAGCTACCTTTTTTCGCTGCTCTTCCCAAAAACAGAACTTGAATGATCAGTAAAAACGAAATTGAACGTAAGATTGATGACATTGCGGTTTTCCTGTTCATCCTCTATGGACTCGTATTATGATTTTGCCAAATCATTTGAGAGCAAAACTCCTGGAGTTTCATAATGCAGGGTGTCTTAAAATCCTACCCTTATTATACACAAATTAATTTTTAAGAAACTGTTAGTTACAAGTACCTAATTTTGGATAAAGATAGAATTCTTCTAGTTTTTTATCTCATGTCCAGCAGACGGCGCTGTAACCGCTGGAAGCAAAAATGACGCCTCTGCAGGGAAAAGCTCAATGTGTTTTCTGGTACACTGTACAGTTTATAATAATAACAACGCACTGATCAGTGTTAAGCACAATTTCAAAAGCGATTTCGCAATGTGGAAAATCACCCAAGGTTTTTTGCAGTTCGTACTCTCTTCAGAAATTGCGCTTATTCTGACTGGCGATTTGGTACCAGTGGACATCTTAAGGGTCTTCCTATGTACTAGTAAATGCCATTTTCGGTTCTAACGATTACAGCACCGCCTGTTGGCACTCCCTGTGAACTAAATACATGGATTAAAAAACGTTTTTTTCTGCTTTTTTGTAAGATTTGCTCCTTCAGGGTGTCTACCGTTCATAGAAGTCATGGAAAAGTCATGAAATTCGCATCAGAGTCATGGAAAAGTCATGAATCTTTTCATTTGATTCACATAAGCTTAATACAAATGTGTGTTTAAATTCTTCATTTGTTACCTATTTCCTGAAAAAAATTTCGCCTATGGCATGTTTTTGGCCAGTAATCATATAGTTACAGTGATACATGTAGATAATGTTTCCGAAAATCGTTATATCGTCATGACATAAAACTTGAACCGCCCATATTCTAATAGGCATGGAAAAAAATTTCAAGTCATGAAAAAGTCATGGAATTTACAATACCAAATCCTGTAGACACCCTGTTCTTATGATTATGATTATAACACCTTTTTTCGAATTAATTTTTGTAATGCGGGTGGCACTTTATGCTCACTAATTTGGCAGAGAAAAACTGTATCAACAATTACTGTAAATGACAGAGGACCTCAGAGGAACGTAAGAATGCAATGCTCCACTGGGATAGATGTAAGCGATATACATGTACATGTACGTGCAACTACTTGTACAGTATGTATCCATTCTGTTCCTTTTCCTTGATGGACTAAATCCATTATTTTTATTATATCCTTGTTGACAGTAGGGTACTGAATTGAATTGAATAATGGACGAGGGAGGTCACAATCTGGTTCCAATCTGAACTGTGTTGGATGGTTTTTGTTTCTGAGCCAATGGGAGGCTCCCGCGTATTAGCCAAGACATGGCATGCACTCCATCATTTTTCAGTTTTCGTTATCATCCAATGTGCCCGATAAGCCATCTCTTGCACGCAAAGGTCACGCGCAGCGCCGCCTGGTGGCGCGAGACGAAAGTGCGTTGGGTTGCATGTTAGGAAGACCAGCCGGTTGACCTCTGACCTCCGCTGGCACTTTGGCATTTCTCCAGAAGCTCACCCCTCGGCTTCGGCGGATGAGCTGCTCAGTCCCCAGACCATCCATCTCCGCTCCAACGACCATTCCACCTGGTTGCCATGACGACGGGGCACTTAGGGCGCCATCAAAGTGCATTATGATAGCCGCCTAGTAGCAATAACATCGCGCCCGGTATGCTAATGGCGGCGCTCCCACTCCCAGCCGCTTCCGGCTCACGCTTTTAGCCGCTGGCAAATGGCCCGAGGCGCCGTTAGGCTTTCCGGGGGATCCTCTTACCTGCCTGATGGAGGGGGTGAAGCCAGTTTACTGTCTCGAGACCGAAGCGATTCGGCTCGATGATAATGGATCGTGGCACTGCGACTGGGATGATGGCAGATGCATCAGATTTCGTTGTTTTTGGGCCGGGTGATTCCTGGGGGAGTCGTGCCGCTTGGACGCCTCGGAATTGGTGGTTTTCAACGAAAATTGCGACTACATGCATCAGTAAAATTAGGCCTGTGCAATTCTGCATTCCATGAAAAATACACGGGGTGGCAAACAAGTCGTAAACGTCCTAAAATTTCCAAATACATGTACAGTGGACTCTGCTTAATGGGATCATATTGGACCGTGGCTATTTCGATAACAATAGCCGGACGATACTAATAGCCGAATAACAAGAAAAGGCGATCGTTACTTAATTTGAATTCTTATGTATACGGTACATATACATCGTTTACAATTTTTCTGGGTAAATTTGTTCTCATACTGCTTCTGTCATCTCAGCATTTTTTGATGGTTTCTCAACTAAGATGCACCTTTTATAATCGTCAAAATAAAAATTCTAGTCATCAGTCAGCTCTGTTTGGCTCACAGATGGTCTAACAAGTGCCGGATTTAGTCATTGGGGCTGCTATTGAAATATTTTCGTCAATGAATATCAAAAATTGTGAAGAATATTCCCCGAAATTTTCGATAGTCATATAGCAGACGGGACATTATTT
>JAQGAF010002836.1:0-20283 GCA_034687865.1 Kryphioiulus occultus
GCTGATAGGAGCGAGGCTGTCGTACAAAATACGACATTAAAACCTATCATTAAACAAAAATTAAGTCACCTCGCACAGTAGTAATTTCGCTACTTAATAAGACTGGGAAACATTCCGAAACGTCAAATTAACGAGTTCAGCAACTCGGTTTGCATTCATCCAAGGATAGAATCTTAAAAAATTATACATGTAGTTTCAAGAAAAATCCCCCTGCAATGGGTTTTGTCATTGCAACCGTTTTGCCATTTTCTGCATGTGCTAAATATTCACCAGTACATCTTCCTCATGTACTCCATCTTGATTTCAATATGCTGTACATGTACGGTAGGTCAGCTAGAGGTCATCCTAATTCCCGATTGAGATGATACTGAATATGTATGGTGGCATTAGCTATATACTCGAGCAATGGGAACAAGTTCTTAACAGTTTTTTCCCAAATGTCTTTTAATGAATGTGCATGGCATTATACATATTTACATGGTGTACTAGAAGTTTGAAAAGAGATCTTTTATACTAATAGATGACAAATTGTTGACCAAATGATGGCGTCCCAGGAACTAATGTTGATGATTTCGAAAACCTCGTCGTCTGCCTTCAATAAGAGCATTAACCCAATCATGTCAATATAATCATACCTGGTAACTTCGAATGACCTCTTGGCTGCTACAGCTGACGAACCTTCTGCAAACAAACAAGTATTTTTGAAGGGTGTCTTAAAGAAGCAGAATGCAAAATCCCAAAATTACCCTTGTACATTTGTCATAATTTATCTTACAAACTGCGGTAAATTCCCCCAGTTCATTCACGTAAATATAATTATAGGATCTTCAAATTTTATTTAAAAATAATAGTCTCGCATCTAAGTAATTCTTATTTAGGACCTAGAGTCGTAGTCTATAGTCGTCGTTTTAGCTTTCTTCAAATATTGAGTTCCAAACAAATTTGTTTTAAAATAATTTGAGTAGTTCCATTTGGGTCTCTGTAATGTTTTTTCTATAGAATTCCTGTTTATTTTGGTGAAAACAGGCCCAAACTACCGAACAAACTAACTTTGATTGATAGTTAAAATGTTAATTTTGAACCTACTCAAGCTTTGTTTCCTTTTCCAGGTATACCAAACTATAATTGCGATACAGATGACAATGACAAAAAGGCCACAAGATATGCTTAGGCTGATGTAGCTGATTTCATAATTTGGCGAATCCACTTGCCCTGTTTTGAAAAGGTAATTAAATTCTTTGTTCTTACTAAGGAAACTGTAGAAGTTGAAAATTGGCTCACATATCGTTCTTATCGTGGAAGTTACGCTGTCAGCACTGCTTAATTGATCATCTTCGCAATATAAGATGTATTCTTCATTATTACTACTGTATATTGGAAATTAGGAGGGATTCATGTATAACCTAACTGATACTAACCTGTTATTATTGATGTTGGCCAAGTGTTCTTTGATGTCGATCTTGCAGTGGTCATGGATTGGGAAAAATTGAAAGCCCCATGACCATCAGTAGTGACATTGTTCAATAACACGCCTAGATATCAATAATCATAACAAATATGTTTTTTTGCTTTTAATTTTAAGGTTAGGCCATACCTTTTTTAGATTCAAATATCCATGCTTTGTTGGATATTTGTCCATTATGAACTTCATTTCTTGATTGGCCACATTGCCAAAAGGTGAAGTCTGAGTGATCCACTTTTTCTATCACCAGGGAGCAATCTGTGATATTCAACCCAACTGCTATGTGAAATTTAAGACGCTTTTGTACTCCTATGGCATTGCCGCGTTTCTTCCAAAAACAGTTCCCAACAGCTTCAATAGTGCATTTCAGAGTGACATTGGAATCGAGTGCCACTGAGAAATTTTCAGGGTGATGCTTTATGAATGCAGTACCTGCACTGCTGCAAGGTATCATCACTACAACAGAATGAATGGTGCAGCAATTAATTAATTTAATGTCACTAAATTCATCATCAAGTAAAAGCACCAGCAACTGTCAATACAGAATGCTTCCTGCTGGAAAAATGTGAAATTTTTACATTTGATAATCTGGAATAATCAGATGAATTTCATTTCTTAATTTGGAGTGAACTTCAGTGAAGTTTACTAGGGATTGAAACGTATCTATAAAGGTTTGCCAAACTAGCACCTGGTCTTTTTAAATTAACTTAATGGTACGTTTGTGCTACATGTATATTAAAAAACAAGGACTGTATGTTGTTCGGCAGAATGTAATAAAAGTATACGGGTAGTGTTATTAATTTTAAAAGGCAATCGATTATAGCGATAAATATTGCTACACCAATTGTAGGACCAATGTAAACATCAGCAAAATGTATTGAACATCAGTTTATGGAGGTTTATTAGATTTAACGTTGGTCTCACGTCATGGACATTGTATTTGGAAAATACCTACGATTACTGCAGTATCTCAAAAGTGGTTAGATAATATTGAGATTGTTTGCCACAAATAGGAGTTGATTTCTCTTTTTTTGTTGCATGTGTTTTTGCTTCGTTTTTTTAGGTTGATTTAGGTTATTACATGGATAGCTTAAACCAACCTAAAAACTTAATTTCTTTACTTAACCAATTTTATGCCAGGCTATCACTGCCAACGTATGAACCGTTAGGAGAAGCCAACTTTCTCATTATATCTATTGGAGCCGAGCAGCACCAGGGCATATTGTATAGTATAGCCCAAGCAATTTTGGAATATAGATATTTAGAGGATATTGGTCCTTTGGCCGACTATAGGACTCAATAGGGAGGGAGGAATTAAACTGAGAAGTTCGTAGTTAGCAAGTTGGCCAGAAATTCGGATAATACTTTGGTAAATCGTCAGTAATCAGAAGTCCTTAGTCAGTAGCCTCTTACTATCAGTATTTGATGAAATTGACAGGATTGTTGAATGTGCTATATCCGCGTATATCACATAATTGATAACAACATGAAGTGACATATAGTACCATTAACATGCAATGTACCCTACGACATCCCACATGAAAAGGAAATGCATTTCAAATGTATTACGAATTGCATAATATGTTGCAAATGCACTGGCTGTTTTTATCGCAACAGGAAATACATTTGTTAATGAAAACAAAAATACATTTTACTTTGCATTATAATATATTCTGACTCGTGTATTTCACGATGTATTCGAAACTACATACTTAGAAAAGTTGTGTGCTACATTGAATTGAATGAAATTGATGTATTTTTTAATAACTTTATTTAATTACCTGTTATAATTTATTTATTGAATATTTTAGATGTTTTATAAATTCAGAATTGGGATTTTTTTAAACCTTGAAATTATGAAATATAGCGACGCTTTTGACATTACAAAGTGCTTAAAACACATGTTAAAATGGATTCGAAAATGCTTTTTCAAGTTTATTTGTCAATACAGTGTGAAACTAAATTTCTCTCAATCTACATACATTTTATAACGTATTCCAATGCATGTCTTATAATGCTTATCTATAGGCATTACCATTACATGTGGAATGTGGAAGTGATGTTAACTGACATGGTACATTTTTCTATGCATGTCAACATTACGGATTGTAGACATGCAAAAATTACTTTACAGAACCATCATTAAAAGCAATTTATTTCGTAAATAATAATTCAAAAAAATAATTTCTTACCAAGAGGAATTGTGAAAATGATTATTGTGTAGTTCATGTAGAGCATGATGAATATGCGATTGATAACATGAACCATTTTTGCAATTGCACTTTTCTTGTTTTCAATCGAAGTCAACATTGTAAATATTCAAATGCCGAATCCAAGCCATTTTACATGTAAAGTTGACATTATGACACTGAACCGTCTTGAAGGGTGTGCTGATTATTGGGTACATTTTCTTATCGGCGAAGATTCGTGGGATATCGAAAGCAACTACTCAAATTAGACGCAAATATATTATTGAGTTTGTTGTATATTTTGTCCGCAGATAACATACCATGTGTACATATAGTTTTCCCACATTATCGGCTAGTACCTTATCTGTGACCTTCAAAGGGAAAGACTTCCGTCTATATAAAATGCTTAAACGTGTTTTACATCAACATATCAATCTTTGGAATTCATGGACTAGAACGCCTACATGTATTATCATGTGTAAAAACCAAATAAAATCATAGTCATGCAAGTCCGTTCATGCCTGTGAAACCTGATATTGTCAGGGAAATTGGAACGGCCAGGAAAAGCCATGGAAAACCAATTTGTTTTGAAACATTTCTTTGCAATTTTGTGGAGACACTGAGATAAAATTGCCAATTTCCCAAAAAAATCCTAATCTAAATTTGCTCTTTCCTTATGTATTTTTTTCTTTAATCGCTTATTTATACATTGTACAAAAAGTAATTACATGTACAAAGTGTATATTGGTATATGTCGTAGTTTTACATTTTCAGCGGTTTTCCATTTTCAAACATGAAAAGTCAGGAAAGTTGAAAATTTAACCTCTGTTATTTCACCAACCACATGCAATTTTAAATAGGCTTACAGTGCATTTCAAGCTAGAATGTGTTTTACATAATCTAACAACAACAACGGAATGGCAAAATGTAAATTAACGTTAGACACAGATTTCGAAAACTCAGGTCTGGCATAATTCAAATTGCCAATATAAAAAATGGGAAATTTTTTAACTTTTTTAATTAAACTTTATTTGAAAGTAAACTTGCACAATTCCAATATCGTCAAAACTCACTGTATTCTACAGTATATACATGTATATTGTGTCCATATATTGCCTTTGACATGCACTCTACCCCCACTAATCCAAATTCGATGGAATTGGACAATTCTGAATTCTGAAAACCGAATTCTTAACGTCCTATTCCATTATACATGTACGGTACATGCATGAAGGAATTGCACGATATTGGAAACACCTTTGTTTATTAAATTTAACATGTTGTTGTTTAATTACCTCAAATTCAACCTCAACCCTTCTTGGAATTGGCTCGTATAAAGTTTTGAATAGTTCCTGATGGAATTTTATTCCATATTTTTTAAGAGGAACAGCTCCAAATTGCGTTAGAGATGCATGAATTATAAATCTGTACCTCTGGTATCAAGTGTCAGTATTTGGATATCTTAGACATCCTCAATCTCATCATAAAGATGATGTTCCTCTTGTGTGATATTTTCATATTTTCTGTTTTTATCCATTTTTGCTCGCTCCTGTGTCGACTGAATGGTCTCTGCTTGAGTCAGGGATGAAGGTGTGATAGCAACAGGCATCAAATACTGACCAGTGGTCAACGTTTGGTACTGCTGAGGGTGGAGTTGTTGTGGAGGAATCATTCCAATCACGCTAGGGTGAATGTTACTGCCAAGTGCAGATGGGAAATTGTACTGGCCTTGTTGAAGCAGCAGCATTGGCTGAAGTGTAGGATCTGTGTATCTTTGAAGATTATAGGAAATGCATCATTAGTTAAATGCATTTTAAAATTGAGTAAAAAATGGCTGACTCGTGCATAAGTTGTAAGAAAAATTTGAATCCATTCAGAAATTGATAAATGTGTGATCCTTCAGTACAACCCTAGTAGGACGATAAATGCAATTATGTAGAAAACTAGAAAACTGATGATATTATTTTCAAAAATAACAAATTTACAGCTCGGTAGGTTGACGTTCTTGGTTCAAAAAGGTAATAACTGATTGCTATATGGTTGCAAAATTGATGGTTTCTCAATACTATTAGTGAACTCAACTTAACTGAAATCTGTCTGAAGACTCTAGCCACCACCGATTACAAACTATTATTTGATAAGGGTTTTTGACTAGTTTAAGGCAGGCCAAACCAATAACAAAATTTGGAATTGAAACTATTAGAAATCTGTTAGAAATTTTTACTATGAAAAAATATCTACCACATGCAGGGCATTGCAAAATTGTGTGGATTATACAGGGTGTTCTGTTTAGTCAGAGCCCAACGAAATAAATGTTCACTCTGTGCCCAAGGAAATAAAATTATGTCTTTAAGGTGTAGACGGATAGCCCGGGGTAGTGGAAAGTTAGATTTTCACAGCAAAAAATTTTCCTTTATACTATTTTTTTAAAACACGCAAAAGAATGAAAAATTAACTTACTAGTTATTCAGCAGTACGTACTTTAGTATCAGATTGATAGAAATATTGTCTATATTTGCAAATAAGTTTTATATTCGCGATTTACATCGTTCAAATTTCAATTACATTCTCCAGGAAACCAATAAACCGAATTCGATCGAACCAAAATCGAACGAGCCGTTGCCATGGTTACGACGAGAAAAGAACGACAGCTTGAAAGTTAATTCAAATCGGAACGAAGTAAATCGTGAATAAAAAAATTATCAGCATAAATTGCTGATATTTCTGTCAATCATGCACTCGAGTAAGGTCTGCTGAATAACTCGTACGTTAATTTTATATTGATTTGCGAGTTTTTAAAAAACGTAGTATAAAATAAAATGTAACAAGAGGAATTTAACTCTGAATTTAAGTCCTTCACCGGCTTAATACGGTAAGAGATACAATAATAGCGGGCTATCCGGAAACCATATTTGCCGTGATCTTGAATGTCCCTTTCATGGTCATCCATGTGTCATGATGGTCACTCACGGAAAAAAATCTAGCTCGCGGTGACTCGTTCAGAAAATTTTGAAACCAACTTAGACTAATTAGGCATTGCACTACAACTTTGTAATTCACACTAGGATCTTATCTGCAGCGGTTTCTGACATATTTGCACAAAACACGGAAAATATGGTTTCCGGATAGCCCGTGGTCGATTCTAAAAGTTACCTTCAAGAACTATCATTGTATCTATTACCGTATTAAAGATATAATTTTATTTAGTTATGCACTGACTAAACAGAACACCCTGTATTTTATTTGGCATTACCTAATGTTCTCTGCAGCTGGTTTTGGAGTGCAAGGGCCATGTTCACCTGTAAAATTAATGTATTTAATACAGTGCTTATGATATGTTGCTCCTACGTTACAAGAACTACAAATTACATAAGGTGGAGTTTGTTAATTACATGCTTTTCTTTTCTTTTTTCGGCACTGCCAGCAGACAATTATGCAAATTGTGATGATAATTATGACAACTATCCCACCAATTGCTGCCACTGCAATGATCACTGTATCCATTTCTGAAATAAAAAATTAATTAGTATGTCAAAAGTAAGGTGTTCACACTGAAGATATGCATCTTGTGAGGTTACTTACTTTCATCTTGTTCAGAATGTGGTGGTGGCTGGGTTGGCTGAGATGGATGTAAATCAGTTATTGGTGATTCTGAACACATGTCTGAGAGATCATGTATAAAAATGTTGAATTGTGTCACGATTTTAATCAGCCATGATGATGAATTTGCCACTTTTGAGAAAGTCATTCCATGGACTTTAAAACTGAAAATCTTACCACATTTTTCACATTTAACTTCAACATAAAGTGACCGTGACTTGGTTCCATTAGTAACTTCTGACCCAACTGTGTGACTACATGTCCAGATACCCTCATCATACTGTTTTGCTGGCTTGCTGATGGTTATTGAACAGTCCTGGTCTTTTTTCCCATTATTACTACCAATAAATTTATATCGTTGGTCAATTGAAACTCGAAGATGATTTCTTAACCACGAACACTCTTCAACTACTGTTGAAAATTTGCAAAATAACGTTATTTCTCCAACGCAATGCTGTGCTGTGACATTGCTGGGGGCCAAGGAAATTTCAGAGGGTTCCACATAGGCACCTAAAAGCATAACAAAATAATTATTTACCTGCCTGTATCGTAGGATTGGCCTTTTTATAATTTATTAAAATGAAATGCAGTGTATTTGTTATAAATATCACAATTAACAGCAACAGAAAACGTATGCATTGATACATGTATTTCTGAAACGTTATGATTTAAATAATTCATGAGAGTAATCAAATACACTGCACTCGAAACCTATAGGTACAGTATGTGCTAAGGTCAAACTAAGTAAAGTATCAGGGTTGCTTACATGTATACAGTATGTATAGTATAAACTCATATCATCACTACATTTGTTAACTTTAGAAATATTAAAAATTGTTCATTTTAGAAATATTAAAATTGTTAAATTTAGAAATATTAAAAAATGTTAAATTTAGAAATATTAAAAAATGTTAAATTTAGAAATATTAAAAAATGACATAATTTAGTTAAGTGTTTTGTGTGCTTACCTTTAAAAGTCAGAATCAACAGAAGCAATGTTGGTATCATTTTTTGCGGATGCACATAAGCATCTAATGCTTATGACGTTGAACAAAAAGCATTTAAAGTTGGTAAAATTCCAGATTAATTTCTTGAAAGCGTTTTTATTACTCGTGAAACTATAAGTTTCGTTTCCGATAATGGATATAACGTTTTGCAATGCTGTAATCTTCCTTCTGAAAATAACTTGCTTTTACAAACTTTCAATATTGAAATTATAGGTTATCATCGTAGTGTAAATTTCATCATACCACTGCTATTCATTGACTGTTCAAAGAACCATCAGTATGAAAAATAACCTTTGGCTGAATGTTTACGTAGAAATATCGCAAACTAAACAGCGCTATCAAAATATACCGGTAATGTTGTACTCTAGGCAATAACAAAACTAACTGTTCATCACGTATTTTACGACTTTTGATATTAGTCTTCATAAACTTAATTGCTATACTGTATATGCAAATTGATAGTTTGCGCAAATGTCGAGAAACCAGGTTGACTTCATGGAATTTTATCACAGCCGAAGAACAACAAGTTTTATTTAAGATTTCCAACAACCACTTTATTGATATGTAAAAAAGATTAAACGCCTGCATGAATTCCATTGGACAAAATTTTAAGCTTGTCAGACATGATTAACATTGTTGTAACGTTTTCGTTTACATGTGATAGTGATGTAATATTGTGTTTTCGTTATTTTTTCCCAACGGGAAATTCCTAATTATTCCATCTAATTGCTGTTCCTGAAATTGCCATGTTTACTACAACATGCCCATGGCAAGAGTCTGTAAAATAGCGTCTGTCTATAACTTCATGATAAAATTATTAACATACAGTTGTAATTTAATTTGCTGGTTATTTAAAATATGGACTAAAAGACGACACGTTTCAACGCAGTTGTTTTTCTGGCATTATGGAAAATTTTCAGAAAACTCAAAAAAAAACTCAAATTTCAGAATATTTCAGCAATATTTTGGAAACCTCATTTCTAAAATCTTGATTTAATGACTAAAACGAGTTTTAGCTACATGTAAATGTAAATAATATCCATTAGTCTGACATACATGTATATAAATATTCCATTCGTGTTTGGTACTCATTCAAAGTTGACATGAAATTCGAAAAAAGGCTTTTTCTTAGGAAAATTCTTGAAGAGTTCCATAACACATGATAACATTTCAGTAACTAGGTTAATGTTTCAAATACAATGTATTGTTATCAGATAAGTATATTATTACACGTTGAATGCAAGCCTTTTCGTCTGCACTTACATGTATACACCGGTATATTTATTATTTTTGAGAAACATTATGGCCGACTTAAAAAGTCATTATGTATAATAATTGTTTTAAATACACAGTATGTAAATGCAGCAAAAGTATGCATACCATCAAAGTCCAATGGAAAGGAAGTTTGTTATTTTTATGGATATGGTAGGTAGACGATTTGTCTTTGATACCAAGTACATCAGAACCCTGACATTATATTGAAAGGGTAATAATGTTTAGAGGACTCGAATTCAAAATGAATCATTAACGTATTAGTTATTACAATTATATATTAGGAGTCCAAGCTCAAGGCCCTATTTTTTACATCTTTGCAATATCTTGATTATATGCATGAACCATCCCAATGTAGCTTACAAATCAAACAAGTCAATGATGTATTCTGACATTTTAGATGACTTTGAAGATCTCTTTGAGAAAATCTTGCAACAAATCCGCTGACTTCGTGTTCAGCTTGATGATCTTTTCTTCGAAATTTTGTTGTTTGTCAAGCCTTTTACACGTTGGATGCCTCTGATTCTGATAGCTTTACTTGTTGGTGTCCATTGGGGTGAGCACTGACAAGCAATGGACTTTCTTCTTTTTTTACTTTTATCTCAGCAGAACCTTGACGAGTTTCGTGAACTACCAAAACGTCAAGTTGTTTGGCTGAAACAAAAAGTTAATTATTATGGTGTATGTACATGTACATTTAACTAACGTATATAAAGGTTGAAGCAAAAACTAAATATTAGACGATTTAAATTTGGCTTTGCAAACACACTGGTGTGTAGATGGTGGTGTGAACTTAGTACATTAATTGGGAATAATAGGGTCTTACTGTTTGGAAAATGCTACTTGTCAGTCAGTTTCAGTAACTTCCGGTCAGGGTGGGAAGGATATAATTAGACAATTTGTAATGAGAAAATAAGCACTTAAGCCCAGTTGCACCAACAAAGGTTAACCAAAACACAAGTAAAAGCATTGCACCACTGAAAGTTAGCAGTAATCATAGTATAATCATGAGGCAATGTTAACCCAGCTAATAGGCAGGTTTAACCTAAGGTTTGCTTATTTATTTATGGTCTTCATTGGTGTTGATTTACGAATGTTTACCGAAGGGAAGCATTTAAGAAAAGTCAACCCAACTAATAAAAAGGATACACTTAAGGTTAACCTTGATTTGTACCAAGGGATGAAATATTACCAGTATTTCTAACTGTAACAGGTTATCTACAGGTTTACTAACCTTGTGTTATACTCCCTATTGTAAAATGGTGCAACGTAAACCTGCTGACCCTCAGGTTTAATAGTGGTTTTAGTTAACCCCAGGTTACCTAACCTTTTATTAGTCCCTGTTGCACCAACAAAGGTTAACCAAAACCAAAGAATAACCTCTAGTTATCCAAGGACAATCATTGCATCACTGAAAGTTAGCAGATAATCATGGTGTAATCAGCAGGAAAAGTTAATCCAACCAACTAGATGATATTGACCAAAGAATAGCATTACACCATAGAAAATTAAACGTGGACTTCGGTTAACTTGTGGTTATAATTAAACCCAGGTTATCTAACCTAGTATTAACCTGCAATGGTGCAACTGGACCTAGTAACTTCATAGATGATATTTAACGAACCTAAGATTAACCTTGATTTGTACCAAGGGCATGTGAAGGCCATGTGGCAGCCATTTTGGTTTCAATGAAATTTTCCCAGAATTCATAGCTACAACAGGTTATCAGCAGGTTTTACTACTCTTGATTTAAAACTCCCAATCGTAAAATGATGCAACATAGACCTACTAACCCTCAGGTTAACTTGGGGTTATAGGTAAACCCAGGTTCTCTAACCATTCATTTATCCTACGATGGCGCAACCGGGCCTTAATTGTTCAAACTGAACACTTACGTTTATAAATATGTTTCCTCCTCTTGTATAAACAAACTGAGACGGTTATGGTAATTCCAATCAAACAGACAACAACAGAACTAACGATTACAGTCACTGCTGAGCCGGTTGCCACTTCCAATTGATCTTCACTAGATGACTTTTCCGATTCTGTGAATAGAAAGTGTAAAAATAGTTAACCACGGTATAAAATTATTCTACATGTACATGTACTGTATAACGAAATCCAAAAGAAATGAGTGTAACGGGCTTCACACAGTCACATATTTCACTTATTTGTGAATTTGGAATTGATGTGTTGAAACATTTAATTACCATGTTTTTGTATTAAGTGGGCATATTAACAACTCGTCAATTATCCCATGGGATAAAATTTCTATTAATCAAATTTAAAGTAGTTAAGGTGGAGATAAAGTCAATACCGAATACATTAGTAAAATTGCATCGAAATTTATGAAGGCAATTATTATTATAATTTAATAAATAAATACTCCTTAAAATTCGAATTTCTATCTTCATGTAGTACACCTCTATAATTTCTGGAGTGGTCATTATTTAGATATCCACTTATTTACTATTAATGTGCCAAGTTGCGAAATTATGTCGCTAGATGGCGAAACTAGAGGCATCTACTTTGGTATCCGTTTTGGAACAGAGTTTCTCTGAAAATTGAGAAAAATATGGGAGTTGTTTGTTTAACTACTTTTAGCCGATGAGTTTCCATCAAGTGCAGATTCCGTTAACTTTTCCGATGGTGTTGTGTCATCACTTGAATCTGATGAATCTGTTATTATGAGATACGAGAGGAAAATCATCACTTCATGGGTTTACAGTGTAATAATTGCAGATGTTATTTTTTGGTAGCGTATTCCATAAAATACATCCTCGTGACAAGAATACAATGCAAACTAGCCTCCCAAGTGAAAATTCCCATGTATGGGACCCCACAGCATCACAGATTTTGGGCAATGGGACCCCATAATTATGGGACCCCATAATTATGGGGTTACACTATTATGGGACCCCATAGTTAAGGATCCCATTGGTTATGGATCCCACTATTATGGGACCCCATAAGTAAGGGTTCCGTTGGTTATGGGATCCCCTACATAATGGGTCGTAATAATATATTTTACTTTTAGTGAAGTGGAACCTGCTGTAAATTGTGGTATTTTCATGTTGTATGACGTCATTTTGTTTGGTAAAGTTAAATACATAAGCACATATTTCTTAAAATAAACTTAGGTCGGTGAGATTCGATCCTAGGTACTAGGACATCCGGTACTGGTAAACAGAGGAGTGCTAATTTTTGATCTGATTCCTCGCTCATAGACCCATGTGTAATGGGACCCCATAATGGGTCCCATTGCCCAAAATCTATGTTACAATGGGGACCCATTCAATGAGAGTTTTTACTAGAGAACGAAATCTAAAGCCGAGTTCTCACGATTTAACTTTTGTCACTCAATGTTCTGTTGAAAGCGAGTTGAATAGTGAGACCACACTTTCAACATGCTTGAACTAGAGTTGATCAACTAATTGTTGAAGCGAATGAAGTTGGACACCCTTCGACTTGTGGCCTTTCAACAGCTTTCAAATCGCTCAAATTGTTCAATTTAAAACACGGGAACATAAATAATTCCATAATTGCTCGCGCAAAAATATGTTCGTGCATCGTAAATGCGCATCATGAACCTCCAATCCTCTCCGCATTTCATTAGTGCTAATTTCTTAAAAACATAGCACGTACGTATAATTTTGCTCGGCGCCATCTTCAAGTTGATTTAATTTTTGTTGAACTATTTGAACAGAAATTTATCAATTATATTTGAACAACAAAGGTTAATTCGTAAGAACGCGACTTTAATGTCATACAGACAATGAGTTTCAACTAATGTTGCGCCCACATTAGTTCTATTAAACCGCGTTCTCACGATTCAATTTTTATCGTTCAATTATCTGTTGAAAGCGAGTTGAAACGTGGGGACAGGTTTAAAAGCTTTCAATGCACTAGAATAAGGGTTAATTAACTATTCGTTGAACCGAATGAAATCGAAGTTGACCACCCTTCCTTCAACTTTTGGTCGTCCAACAACTTTCAAATCGATTGAGTCGTACGTTCTATTCGACAAAAATTCCAAAATAACACGCGTACGAATTCGACTTTTGGAACGAATCAGGTTCTATTTTGATCAGTACGTGCCATCTTCAACTGCATAAGTTGATTACATTTTCGTTGAACCGTCTGAACACAAATTGAACAATTCATGTACAGCTTTTGTTTATCAATAATTGTTCATCGACAAAAGTTGACTCGCGAGAATGTGGCTTTAATGTCATGTGAAACAATGGGGTCCCATTGCCCAAAATCTATGATGCAATAGAAATTTTTACATGGGGTGAGACACCTAACGTCATTATTTGAGACATCAAGTGTCTATGATGGTTCTATTAAAGTTACATGAGACACATTAATGTCTCAGGGGACATTAACGTGCCATAATGTGAGACACTCATAGGTCGAAACATTACTACAATGCGTGAGACAACCAGAGATCTTAACATCACATAACTCCTAGGGGCCCAACGTAAGACATAAGAGTCAAAATAACTTCACGTGAGACATCCAGAGGGCCTAATGTCAGAATGTCGCAATTACGTCACGTGATATACCTAGTGAGCCTACTAACGTCACTTGAGTTAGAAGTTGGACTAGAAGTGTAATTATACAACAAGTAATTAAAATACAAACATTTATGTATTGCTAAAAAATGTCTCATCATAGGATCCCATTAGTCTTTTTGATCCCTTCTGTCATGAGATATTATCCCATTTATGTTTTGTTGTGAAATGTCTGTTAATTAACAGGATCCCATAAGTGTCTTATTGATCCTTTAATTATGAGACAAATCCCATTGATGTGTTGTTGGGAAATGCCTGCTAACTAAGAGGATCCCATTAGTCTTATTGATCTCTTTAGTTATGAGACAGAATCAGTGGGGTTCCTTATAAGTCTCATTACTAGTCCCACTAGGCCTTGTTAGTCCCATTAGCAAGTCAGGTTATTCCCATTAGTCTGATTGGATTATTCAATGGGACTCGATGAAAATTTTCACTTGGGGAATACTATTGAATACTATGAAACTATTGAATACTATTGAATACTATTGAACACTATGGAATACTATTTAATTGATAGGTGATACTTAACATGTAAAATAGAATTAATTTTCTGACTAAAACTTTATAACAATCATAATATAGTATTTAATATTCTTATTTATAATTTTCTGACTTTTTCATTCAGATGGTCTTTTTATTTTCAAATTGATTTATCTTCATTTAAATTTATTCGCTGGTGACATTCTGTTTAAAGAATGCAGTTATTTGGGCAACAAGTAAGAACAATATTGATCTGTTCCCTCTACAGTAACTTTGAAAAAACAAGCCCATTGTAATGTTAATATTTTTTTTTTAAATGCACAATCAAATTTGCTAATCGTAGGCATCTTCATAAATAATGAAGAAGTAGTTTATGGAATATCCTGAATGCTGAATGTACATTTTAAAATTGACAAATTCTGGGATTTTTGGTTCAAACCATTCTTCATGTAATGACTGGCCTATTTTTTAATTCATTGTTTTAAACTATTTCATATGATTATAGATAGAATATAATGCATCATTATTCACCTTCATCCACAATGGAATGAAGCACTGCAGAATTTGATTCCATTTCCGTTTCAGTGATTGGGCTTGCAGTGGTCATCCTATCCGGACTTGCACTGGATTCCACCAACATATCTGCCCAATACAATAGACACGTGTTTAAGAAAATGAAGGACAATATATCAGAGACCCACATGCATACCCATGCAATTTTTTTTCAATTAACCAATTTAAAAGATGTTACAGCTTTGAAAGCCATAAATGCTATCAAACCTGCGGTTAAAGATTCAGACGTTGACGTGCCAATACTTGTTTCCTCATTATTTTTTCCATCTAAATTTAAAAATACGGAAGTAAACAAATGCACTGGACATTGGATTTAAGCTAATTCTTTCTCAGAGTTACTGATCGACAAATTTAAAAATTGTCCAATTTGTGCATGCATTATTGATAATGGTGAATATGAGATTTGAAGATGGTAGGCAGTTTAGGAGAAATTCACCTTGATTGGATATGGAACTCAGCATTGCAGTACTTGATTCCACTTCTGTGACCATTAATATTGTCGTGTGATCATCACTGGGTGGCAACTCTAGTCAACAAAATCAGAATTGATTTATGTTTTGCTAAATTAATTATGTTATTCGATATACATCACCATTTTTGGTAGTTTTAAAGCAATGAAACTTGTTGTTCGACCTTACCATAACGACCACACACGAGTGTACTTTGCTTAGTACCTATAATTGTTGGGTTGAGTAACAAGACCGTAATTCACACATAAGATTTTAGCAGACTGATAGACAAGGAGTGTACAAGTGTAAAATGTAGCAGAAACATTAACAGTCTGGGTAATAGATTTGCTGGTGTTGACTACATGTGCATGATTTGAAGAACTACATTTACATCTTCATGTACATGTTGAAGGTCAACATCAACAACTTCCATGGTTGGCAAAATCTCCAGATTTGAACATTTTGAGCAAAATCAACTCGAACATTGCCTTATAATTGAATGGTATACAATTGTTAGGGGCGTTCAAATATTATATGTTACTTCAGACGTCCTCCCCATTTCAGAATTTGTCCTCAATTTTGGACCTGATGCACTCTTCCCAAATGGTGACCATTGACTAAAGTTTTTTTTTTATAATGGAGCAAACTTTTATAAAAATTCCATGCACATCAATAATGATGAATCCATTAAAGTAAATCTGTCATTAAAGTCATGAAAGTAATTAATGACTTTATTGTCATTAAGGTAACTAATTAAGACCCATTAAAGTAACTGTGAAGCGAATGATATGAAAAAAACGATGAATTATCACAAAACTGAATCACAAATTGCCCCCCTCCCCCAATCCATGAGGACATATTACTGGAACACTTAGAGAATGTTTAAAACATGAACGAGTCAATTCTAAAAAAGGATTTTGTTTGAATTCAGGGTATAAAAATACCAAATTTATAACATTTTAAAAATGTGGAATTGTAGCAAGTGTTTCCATCCTGTGTACAGTATACTGCAAGTGGACGTCCAGGAATTTTTTTCCAATACTGTCAGTAAACATATGTCTACATTTATGACATAATGTACTTGACCGGGGACTGAATTATCGCCACATTTGGGAGGACACCTATACATTATTGCTAAGTTGAATTTCTAACAGCCAAGTATTGTCCTTTGCAAAAGTATTTCAAACTTGTGTCGAAAATGTTAAAATTAGCTCTTGCAGCATCAATGTGAATTTGAACAACTAATTTTGAATGTACAAATGCAGTCTGAATTATAGGCATATGTTCTTGGAGGTTGATGGATTCGTAGCAACTTCTTTTTGCTACATGAATATAATCAAATTTCTCTTACCGGTGGTGTGTTCAATCCATGCCTTACTGGAAACTTTGTTTGGGACATCACTATCCAAGATTCTTTCAAGAGCAGAACATTCCCATTCTGATATCCCCTCATCTTCAACATTTTCAATCACCAGAGTGCAGTTGTTAGTGTTTACTCCATCGTAATCATGAAGAGTTTCGCCATTCTTTGACCAAAAACAATTGACTTCGGTGTTGAACACACAGGTTAAGGTCAATGAACTGCCAATTGAAACTGTTGCATTTGCTGGAGGCTCCACTATTTTAACGTCCATGGGTAATCGTGTCTCTGGCTCTGTAAGGCCTATCAAATAAATTCCAAATAATTGTTGATATAATTATATCAAAATCACAGGTCAGGTAAATGTTGGTATTTGATGTCATTTTAATTTTTGAGGATATTTGCGTTTCTGAGAATGTCTCAGGTAGCTATGTAGTTTAACAGGAAATTCCAACTGATGAAGATTCAGTCCAAAAGTCTAATGCATTATATTTACTTAAGAGCTCTTCAGCTCAGGGAAACATGTAGTGATTGTGTCGGCTTTATGATGCTTTCATAGTTGAAGAAATGTGGCAAGCTAATTTTAAAAGTTATTGTTTAATTACAAAATTAGTTTGTGTTGGTTGGATAAGTAAAGGTCTCGGCTATGTCGCCGATAGAATTGGAATTAAAGGACGAAATCCTGAGAATTTAACACATTTGGGAAATATTGGGAATGACTGTGAGCCAAATTGGCAAAAAAATGGATACATTTGGAAAAAAATGAAATTAGTTCTCGAAACGTTAAACCATCATTAACCATAATTTTGCCAAACGACATGATCAGTTTGAATTAAACGGTTTAATTGTTTTGAGAGGAATGTAGATGAAATAAGTTGGTATGATTCATGCTTCCAAAAAGTGTGCTGGATGGGAGGATTATGTGCTTTTCTGAATAAATATTGACATACACATTCATATTTCTTAAAAATGCCTAAATATCCAGGAAAAACTTTGGAATACTTTGCTGTGCTTGGAAAACGCAACGTATTACCTCATACGTTATTTGTGGTTCCAGTTTTTGAAGTGATAAATTAAATTATCAGTAATTGGTGAATTTACGTCATAAAATACGTCATAAATGACATACATGCAGGGTGATCATAAAGTCCGTCCCTTATTACAAAAATTAATTTTGACAAAACTGTTGGTTAAAAGGAACAGAATATGGAAAAAAGGTTCATGTAGAAGAGCTATAGTTTTTATTTCATGTATTTAGTTAACAGGAAATGCCAGCAGGCGGCGTTATAATCGCTGGATTCGAAAATGGCATCTACATACATGTAGTAGTTATATTATTTCGAAACCATGAGTAATTGGTCACATGATGCGTAGTGATTTGGCATCATGAAAAACTGTACTATAAAACAGAACTTTTCCCTGCATATAGACCTGTGAACCAAATACCGATTCATGAAATAAAAAAGCTTCGGTGTTCTTCTATATACCTTTTCCAAAATTTAGACCATGTAACTCTTAGTTTTTAATAATTGACTCAATGAGGGAAACTATATATTATTTTGTTGATATTGACAGGGTTCCCACCGACCTGAAAAAGTCACGGTAAGGTCAGGGAAATTTCAAATTTTCATGCAAACGTCAGGAAAACTTATATCAGCGATATCGCCAGCCTTAAATTACTACAAACTCAAATTATGATTTGAATTTGTTTATGATGCAGTTCAAAAGTGGGCATATCTAGTCAGGTATGCGATAGAATGAGTTTGTTGATTTGAACAAAGAACCTTTAAGATTTCCAGTTTTTGAAGTGATAAATTGGTGAATTTTGTTTCAGTTTTTTTCAATTGACAACTTTTGAACGTCAGGGAAATTTTTCTAAAAACCTGGAAACGTCAGGGAAGACGAAAATTTTATTTGAGTGGGAACCCTGGTTGAGGTTTAGCGAAAAGTTTGCGATATGTACAAGTTGTCAATTGTAAATGTGTACACGTTCTAATGAAACATGCCATAATTTAATACGTCATAATTATACAGTAGTAATGAATTATACTGCGTCATTACCTGCTTCTGAATGTTCTACATTGTCTAAATTCTCTGTCGCAATGGAATGTGGTTCCAGAAGCGACCCTTCATCAGTTGTTATGAGGTTTACAGCAGGGGCTTCGGTTAGTTCGGTATTGTCAATATCTGGTTGATCAAAAATGGCGGTGACTGCTTGGGATGGCTCCAATCCACTTGCTACATTGTAGAGTTAAAATTCAACTTTAAAAACTTTTAAAAATAGGCCTCACCTGTTGGCCCGCGTATGCTATTGTCCTGATTGTCATATACAGTATGATTTGTCTCAAATATTCTTAGTTGAAAACATTTCACATTCGCAACTTACCTAATAGGTTATAGGTTTTTGTGCGTCTTTCCACTGTTCTTCCTGATGAGGTGATGCCGGTGCAATTCCAGATTCCTTGATCAATTAACCATTGGTAACTTTCGATGATCAATGAGCAATCCATTTGATTTTCTCCAGAATTTCCAGAACAATACATATATCGCAGACTGTTCTTTATGTCAACGGGAATCTGGTTTTTCAACCATTTACAAGACGTTGGCAAGTAAAACTTGCACGTTAGCAAGACGTTCTGACCGTCCGTAATTACGGTAGGATTGTCAATTGTTGCCACTGTAAGAAAGAATACTTTTTAAAACCCATTAACATCATTTTAAAGAAGAATATCATTTTTCAGTAAATTTTAACTACCTATATTTTCTGGATCTTCACACTTGTTTGGCTTTACCTCATCGACTTGGGCATCCTCTGCTTCTAATGTCGTATCTTCACTTTGTGCAACAGCTAGTTGTAGCAGAACTGAAGGCAAATACAAAAATTACGTGAAGTTCTGTAGATTCCAACGACAAACACGAGGGTCTTTCCGAAATGTTAACAGAAGTAAATTGAAGAAGGAATATAAGGCTCGTAAAACTAAAGTGATATTATCGCCATTTTTTTCTCATTTGCCTCTAATTAAAACAGTCAGATATAAATAGCGTTGCAGTTGGTTGACGATTGATAACTGAAAAGTTGTCAGGGAATGTCAGAGAAATCGTGTTGAGAATTGGAGTGGGAACCCTGAAATAAGTCAATATCATTTGGATTCGTTTAACTATGCCGTGACCTGACCTAACCTGATCTAACTGGAATTAACCAGGCTTAACCTCTTCTAACACCTTAACGGGAAGTTTCCCTCCCACCCCTGCCATGTTAAAAAATTGAAAAAATTGTATACATGACATCTCTGCGAATAATGAATAAATCGTCG
>JAQGAF010002837.1:0-20278 GCA_034687865.1 Kryphioiulus occultus
TTAATATAAGCAGGCGAAATTTTTAGAAAAATCAGATCTTAAATGATGAATTTTAGACAGTACCTGCTATATTTTTCGTTGCCATGACAATTTGCAGTAAAATATAGGAACACTTGACAAACCAAATTTCCTCAATTTGAACATATTCCAACGATGGAAAATAAAAAATTTCCAGACAAAGAATTCAAATTAAAAAAATTTTTAAAAGTTTTTCCTGACTTTCTGACTTTTTGGGCAAAATGTCCACATTTCCCTGACCAGCTCTAATATTCCCTGACAGTATGAACCCGGCAATTTTCCTATGATATGATAATTCAGCATTTTAACCTTTCCTTTTTTTTTCTTTTTCAGAGCATTTATTCTCGAGTTGCGAGAGTCTGTAAGGTGGGTACACACATCAGTTGCTTACGGGAAGTGGGATGCAAGTTCCTAAATCATGAATGGCATTTTAGGCGTGTCCGAGTGCAGAATAGAGTGCATTGTTAGCCTGTTAAAACAGGAATAAACAATTCTCCAGATGTTTCTGCATAAATAATAATGAAAAGTCATAATGCATTCATGCTGGAATTTGATGTCGCAGTTCTCAACCGCACCGACAACAGCACTTAACACATTTCAAACACATTGTTCTTGTTTTGTCTCAGAATGACATCGGTGGCCAGTACACGCTGAAGGACAACTGGACGACTTTTCTGAAGGCCCGCATCAATTGTTCGATTCCTGGAGAATATCCTTTCTATTACAATGAGATACAAAGCGTCTTCTTCGTGGAACAGGATCAGATACTCTACGCAACATTCACCACGCCAAAGTAAGTGCATTTATTTTGTCTTCTTGAGATGCGATTGAGCTTACGGAGCTGACCAAATTCTCTTTGCACTGCCGTGTAATTTCCCTAAATCTCATATCTTTCAACATTTCAACAATTCCAGGAACAGCATTTACGGCTCGGCCATTTGTGCTTTCAACATGACTGCCATCAACAAGGCCTTCAACGGTGGATTTAAATATCAAAGTGGAGCCACTGCAGCATGGGAGAGGCAGATGGGCTCACACAAACATTTTCAGGTAATAGAAAAATACCGATAAAAGGGTTCAATTTCATTCACAAAAATTGTACTTTCCAGGCTGTCAAGCAGTATGGAGGTCGAATTATATAGGAAATTCCGAAAAAAATGTAATAAAATATAGGAAGAATATAGGAATTTCATCTAAAAAAATCAGTAAATTACTATAGTGTAGATCGTTTCCTACTTTTTTAATTGTAATTGCTCAGATTTTTTTCTAAATTTTCACCAAATACTTCGGAAAAAAATTTAAATTGTCATGAACTAAATAATCAGCGGTTCTCAAACTTTGGACCATAACTAGAAAAACCAGTGGAAATATTAACACTTAAGGGAACGCCGTTGGCGAAATTTAAAGAAAACCTTTAGCCGTAATGCATTTTTAAATGCATTCTTAGGAATATTAATATTCAAGAGAATGCCACAGGCAATTTTATTAAATAACACTTTTTGCAAAAACTAGGCCTCAAATGATGGATTTCAGATTTCTTTTCTAAAAAAATGTATATGTGTAAATACTAACATTTAAATGAACGCCATAGGCAAAGTTAAAAAAAAAACTAGCCATAATGCATTTTTAGAAATATTAATAATCAACAGAATGCCGTAGGCAATTTTTTTTTTTAAACAAAAACCAGAAATGATAGACCTAAGCAGGCGACATTTTTAGAAAAACCAGATCTCAGATGATGAAAAAGATGCTATATTTTTTCTTTGCCACAGCAGCTTGCAGTAAAATATAGAATATATAGGGATTTTTCTAAAAATATAGGACTATACAGGAATACATAAAAATATAGGAAATATAGGAATGACTTGACAGCCCAACTTTCTCGCTTATTTTCAAGAAAAGAATTTGCATTAAATGAACAACTTTCTCGTAAACTTTTAGTGCGAAACTCCGGGCAATCCTCCGCGTATGATGGCCTCTGACAAATACCAGCTAGTAGACGAAGCAGTTCAACCGGTGCATTCAGCCCCAATTTTTACTGAAGAATTACAAAGGTAACTTGACAAGAACAGCCGTGGAGGTTTTGAACGAAGCGAACACTACTATAATACCAAAAATAATCAAATAGGTTCAGTCATATTGTCGTCGACATTGTACCCACCAAAGTTCACGCGGGTCTTCATGTCTTATTCGTGGCAACAATGGATGGGATGATCAAGAAGTTCTCCCTCTTGCCACGCACACAGGAAACGTGTCTGGTGGAGATCATGCACGTCTTTGCCAAAAATCACAGCGAGCCGATCAAGCAGATGAAACTGTTAAACGATTTGGTAAACATCCCAATGCATTTCCACCAATTAGGCAAATAGCAACCATAAAGTACCTCGATCTAATAAAATTTCACAATTTTTCTACCCAAAATAGCACTCGTTGTACGTGGGAACTGAAAGTGCAGTATTAAGGATCCCAGTGGCCAGATGCGAGCGTTATGCTAGCGAAAAGTAGGATTTCTTAAATGTCTGCAAATGTGAATTAATCAATGCTTCTTTTAAATCACCACTGTTACTGGAATTTTTTAAAAATGCTTAACACTTTCTCAACAAGCCAAAAATGAAAAATACAAATTCATTGCGAAATCTGCCAAAGAGCAAAACATTCCTACACATTTTTCATTAATTTCATTGTTGTCTATGACATATGACTTAAGACTTAGGGCCAGATGCGAGCATTATGCCAGTGAAAAGTAGGATTTCTTAAATGTCTACAAATGTCAATTAATCAATGCTTCTCTTAAATATCTGTTATTGGAATTTTTCAAAAATGCTTCTAACACTTTCCCCACAAGCAAAAAATCCAAATTCATTGCAAAATCTGCTGAAGAGCAAAAGATGCGTACATATTTTTCAATAATTTCACTGTTCGCTATGACTTAGGGCGTGCAAGGCGGCAATGGACCCGTATTGCGGCTGGCATTACCCCGACAAAAAGTGCACACCACCTCCGAATAACAACCCGCTGAACCAACATTGGGAGCAAAGCATTCTCTCGTGTCCCGTGCTCAACGACCCAGGTAGGTCTCAATGATCTCAATGTAGGTAACAATGTGCAATTCAGAAATTGACACGGTCTTTCTTTGTGATGATAGTGGACGGTGGATGGGGTCCGTGGGGCCGATGGGCCGACTGCTCTCAAACTGGACAACAAGCATTAGGCGACCGTTGCCTGTGCCGGTCAAGGCAGTGCGATCACCCCCACCCTGCGAACGGGGGCAAGGAATGCAAAGGAGAATCCCAAGAAGTGAGCAATTGCACCAGGCACGGGCAGTGGACGGAATGGTCAGCATGGTCAGCTTGCTCGCAGACCTGCGGGATGGCCGTGAGGATGCGACGTAGAACCTGCGGAAATCCCGAACCAGCATTCGGAGGCAAATACTGCGATGGCATTGACAAGAACGAGATCTACTGTGCTTCAAACCCTCCATGTCCATGTGAGTTTCCGCTACAAGTTTCAACCAGTTATACAACAGGGTTCATACCGTCAGAGAAATGAAATGTGGACATTTTGCCCAAAAAGTCTGGGAAAGTCAGGTTGGAGTCAGGGAAAACTTTCAAAAAAGTTTCAACTTCAATTTTATGACTGGAAATTTTTAATTTTCAATTCATTTTTGTGAAGAACACCCGATAAATTACACCTACATTTCGTTATTTCCAGTAGAGTTTTTAAAAAATTTCGCCTATGGCATTCGCTTTTAAAGAAACAAGCTAAACTACATCGTAGAAATATGTTCAAATTGAGAGGCCTACAGTATTCGATTGAATATTAGTATTTCTGAAAATATCCTCATAATTGCATTAGAACTACGGCGTTCTCTTAAATGTTAAATTGCATGCACTGCTCTCATGTTAATATTAACACCCATATAATGTTTTTGTGGTGTAGTTTTTGTAAAAATTTTGCCTGCGGCGTTTTAAATTCTAAAATACATGCAGGGTCGCAACGAATGAAAATGCGAATTTTTTGCAAAAATATTTCATTGAAATTGTGAAAAGAAATGTGAAAAAATGTAATAATATTATACATGTAGAACCATGCACTTTTATGGGAAAAGTGTGGAAAATAAAGTTAATTTAAATTACATGTGATATTTTTTATTTGATAAGTCAGGGAAACTGAGTTGCAAATTTTGGTATGAACCCTGTACAGACGAGTTGCTTTGACAGCCAAGAATTTTTTTACTAAACTAAAATATTTCTTGAATCCGCAGCTCCTGTTCTTCAGCCCATCGATGGTCAATGGTCCAACTGGGGTCCGTGGGAGGACTGCAGTGCCGAATGCGGCGGTGGATTCCAGATGCGGAGAAGACGTTGCGACAATCCTTTGCCACAGAACGGCGGTCGGGACTGCGTGGGGTGCAACACTGAATACCAGCAGTGCAATCGGGAACAGTGCAGCGAGAAGCGACAATCTCATTGGACCCCATGGTTGACTTCAAACTTCTCAGACGAGGGCTCGTTCCAGCAGCGGTTCCGTTTCGTTTGCCGAGCCCATGCTCCATACGCCAAGCTGGTTGTGGGTCACTTGAAAACCGAAGATCGCTTCTGCACCAAAGGTGGCAAGAACTGCATTGACAAAGGTATGTGTCGCACGTCTAAGAAAACCTGCCCCCAGAACCACACTAACAGTCCCAACCAGCAATCCCAGTGTGACTGGCAAATAAAAATGCACCCCTGCACTTGCATCGGAATTGTTCACGAGCTGTAATAATGTTATGCTCTTAGAACTAACGTAACAAAAAATCAGTGTAAACCTGAAACCACACAAATTGTTTAACGAGACAGGACTGATGTATGCCAAAAGAAGCTGGAGTCTAGATCAGAGCGTAATCAATAAATAAATTTACACAATTTTTATTGATCCTCAAATGTTGCCAACTCGTATATACTAGTACGAAAAAATCAAAATCTGTTCAAAATTTTAGGCAAAACAGTTTGTGTCCATTTAAAGTTGTTAATGGCACAGGGAACTGCAGAAAACTTTACTGGATAATTTGTGTTTTATTTGTCCAAACAAAAACTTGTTCAACCCGCACCGCTATTACGCTGGTGTTACCAGAAAAAGGTGACACCAGCCTCAAATGCTGGTAGTTGAAACAAAATCATGCAGTGACCTGGGTATCACTTTGGCAAAATTGTCACACGAACATTAGACTTCTCGATGTTTGTCAGTGCTGAACAATGCAAATAATAAGACACTTCCTGCAAAATTATAGATTGTTGCTAGTACCATGAGTTCAGTGAGCATGTGCAAAATTGCCCATAACATTTCCACCAAGTCCCCACACCAACCCCGGATCTTGATTTTTTTACATCTGTTTATTTGCCCGTCTTTGCACCTCTCTCTACATCCTTAACTGTGTTTCCAGCCTTCATTGGTAATGATGGTGATTGGTCAGATTGGAGCACGTGGTCCACTTGTACGGCAGAATGTGGGGGTGGTACGCAAACGAGGGAGAGAGCATGCGACAATCCAAAGCCGTCCGGCCGGGGGGAGATGTGCTCGGGGGAGGCGAAGCAACAGAGGGCATGCAATCTGCAACCGTGTGCAGTCAGCAACTTAGGTGAGTTTCAAACACACTCGCCTTGAAAACCTTTGGAAAAAAGCAAAATTTAATCCACTCGACTCGTTTGCGCTACTTTCAACTAATCCCAACATGGAGTAAGCATGTTAACGGCACTCTGGTGCACTCTTTGCATGATCACTGTCTGCTTCGTACTCTTCCATACGCTTCTTTGCAACTTCTTCAGTCCCTTTCTTTTTCTTCAGCTTGCTATTAAGGTTTTCTTTATTTACTGCATGTTAAATTTTACTCTTCAAGAATTCTGTAGTTATAAGGGGATGATATGGCAAACGTGGAGTTTTGTACCAGAATGAACACTGAAAAATCCAAATCATGGCCATGATCATGACCAAGAATATCGACAAAAATAATAAAATTTTATGAAAATACTTTTGCATTTTTTATTTCTTCGCAGAGTGAAAACCCTAAATGCAAAAGCAATCTTAAATAATTATCTCAAAAACATTCTTGCTGAAAGATTCATGGTTTCAAGATACCATGTTTTCATTTCAAATGGTCAAATCTTCCAATATCATCTCCACGGACCTTTCCAATTTCGGATTTACTTCTCCGTAGGCTTTAAAACTCATGGATGAAGAAATGAATGTATTTTAACAGCATCCATCTTATTTCCTGCAGATTCAGAAGGTCCATTACCCTGGACACCGTGGTCATCCTGCGACGAGAATAATTACCAGCACAGGCACATATTGTGTCCAGTGGGGACACCGGCACCTTGTCCAGAAGCCAAAGAAGAATCGAGGCCATGTGACGTTAGCTTTGGTAAGACACACAGAGTTAAGATTTTTTGCTCGAATGGCTGGGGCCACAACATCAAAAGGCACTGCAGTGACTAAAACAATGTTATTTTCCTCCAGATCCATTACCAGCACAAACCACCGGTTACAACAATGTAGGAACGGCAAGTATTGGCAGCATGGTGGCCGGTTGCATCGTGTGTTTCCTCCTCGGTGCTGGTCTGGCCGGGGGTGCAACTTTCGTGTACACCAAGAAGAAGTACCATCACAGGGCCGCAAAGTTTGGCTATCTAAACAACAAGAATGCAAAGGCCCAAAAGAACCAGTACACAACGCCGCAAACCAAAAACAACCACACGGCCACACTAAACAGGACTCCGTCGCTGCTCGGCAGCAAGCGATCGAACCGGTCTAGCTTCAATACGTCGTCGGTGAATTCGGACATGGAGAAATACGGTTAAGACTAGGCAAAACCGGTCACTTCGGATCCACTCTTTTAGAAACTCTGGAACCACTCTCAGAATGCGGTTGAGAAGTGGATGTTAGTAAGCCCTAAACAACATCGGCCATTGACTACTAACTAAAAATAATGGTGCGGATTAAGACACTAGGGGTATGAAACCTCGGCTTGCGTTATGAAAAAGTGCAACTACACAATGGTCAGTGCCAAAGCCAATTGGTCAGCAGTTGCGAGGCAGGAACAGCCAGAGGGCGCTGCTATCGAGAAAATTCATGTTCATGGTTTAGCTTGTCCAAATGATGTGATCCTTCTGAAAACGTTTTGCAAAGCTTCGGAACCAAGGTGGAACGGGTGCAGAAGATAAGTTGTACATGGTTCATAGCAATATTTGCAACTCAATTTCCCTGACTTTTCCTGACCAAATCTGATTAATTTCCCTGACTTATCAAATAAAATATGTCACGTGTAATTAAAATTAACTTTATCTCCAACACCACAATTAACTATATTTTTTTGTATTTTTCTGTCAGGATGACAAGCCAAATCTTCAATTAAATTTCTTTGACTTTTCCCGGTTTTACAGACATTTTTGGGAAATTTTCCAGAGAATTTCTAGAACCAATTTTTACAGATTTGATCCAAGCAAATAGGCCTATGCCATATGACGGAAAATTTAGAAATTATAGATCTGATCATGAAATGATGGAATTAGCCCATTGGTTGGCGAAATTTTTCAAAATTACAAGAAATATTGGATTTTTAGTATATTAATAATGATCTGAACACTATTGGTTAAAAACAATAGATATGAAACACCGCATTTTTGAAGGATTTCTTCTTTAAAATATTAAAAAAAATTCTTCATAATAACGGAAACGCCTTAGACGTAATATTTATTAAACATAAAATAATACATTTAGGTAGAATTTTTCATAAGGAAAATTAATGGTAATGATAAGAAATGACAATGAAAACGCTGTAGGCGAAATTTTTAGAAAAAAACAGATCAGAAATGCAACTTTTCTAACGCTTTTCATTTCCAGATAGGGCCTATTATAAATTTCCCTGACTTAATGGTCAAAATGACAAGATTTCCCTGACTTTCCCTGACGGTATGTACTCTGTTGTAACACTGCAAAAATTAAGTGAACAGCAGTTTAGCTAGTTTTCAGTTTGCTAGGTTTTAACTTTGCATTCAGCACAGTTTTAAAAATTAATAACTTCCTTATGTCTAAAATTGAACTTCCTCGATGGCAGTGCCAGCTACGGAGGCCTTCGTAACCGATCCGTGGTCACCATATCAAGTGAAAGACTGAACAGGTTCACAGACTACTATACATGTAAATAGTGCCAACACGCATTTGATATAACATATCTTTGTATCAAAGACCTTTCGAAGAATTTACCACAACCCAGCCTGGGTGATATTACATGGCTGGCAGTTACGAAGACTTTTACGGACCCTGAATGATGGAATTGCCAGAAGAGTCAAGAGGGTCAAGCATTTATCGAATGCATCATCCTAAATGAAACTATAATCAAAAACTTGGATAACGTTCAGCGGAAGAAATCAGTGTGATGTGGAACTAGAAGTGAAGAGGACTATATTTTGTTATTTCTAAACAACTTTTTGTATTTTGTCATCGACAAATTTGTAAATATTGTAAATGCTGTACAGACACCGTTTGAAAAATGATTTTTAAACGCGGTAGAAATGGTAGTGAATGAATTTTATACGTGCCATAGTAATGAGGATAACTGGCAGATCAATTCGTGACTGACATCGTATTTAAAATTATGGTTTAACAACGCAACCATTTGCATCCCATAACAAGGTCAACCTAGTATCCAACTGACATTTTCATGAACTTAATGAAATATCTATTTGCTGTAAAATGAAAATAAGTTTCCTATTTTTACCACTAGATGGGGTTATGATTACATTGGGAATATTTCCCGATGTTAAATGTAACATTTATTACATTTTACAGCACTTCACGTTCACTTGTGACGAGCTAAAGACCTTCATGCTCCTTGGCTTAATGTTAAAATTTAATTGGATAATTTACAAAATTTTAAGTGATTGGCTTCAATCATTAATGACAAATTGCACCAAAGGCATTTAGTGCAATGTGCGTATCAATTGCTTATCTTGATTTTAATTAAATTAACAATAAAACGCCAAAAGAGACATTAAAGGGCGAATAAATTATTGTTTTATATACAAAAATAAAACGAGTGAAAAACGAAAAACAGTTTTCTAACCTTTCAACCAACCCAACATTATTGACGAAAATTTCTGCATGGACAGGAAAAGTGATGACAATTTGATCAAGTCGATTAACAGCTCTTCAATAATTTATTGCTTTCACTTCTCCAGTCAACATTTTTGACTTTCCAACAGATTTGTATGCATTTTTCTAAAGCGAGCCAAAATAACTTATCGTTTTGTTGTCAGCGAATGAATTGATTAAATAATAAAATGACTGAAACATTACCATGATTGGTTTGGTGTTGTGGATTATTTAAAGACTAAACACTTGTGAAGACAGGATGTATTCAACTGACCATACTGTATTTGGCTGATTTCATATCATAACATACTGTATGCAGCTAAATGGAAATGTGGAAAATTACACAACTGCTATTTTTTTGCTTCCTTGGGGCAAATTCCAGCTTCCCCCAAATATGATGTATGCAAATTTCCAATTAAAGTGCCATATAGATGACGTAGCTAATACCTGTAGGCTCAGCATCCTTGATGATGTCTTATTGAATTAAATCTAATTCGTGTTTAGATGCCACAGAAACCAGTTTCCCCAACATTTAAAATCGACAAAGTTAGCACCATGGTCAGGGTGACTGGCCGAAACTTCAATGCAATTTCTTTGACTTTTTCAGGTTTTCCAGGCACTTTTTGGAAAATTTCCAGACAATTTAAAACAATTATAACGGATGTGACATAAGGTGGAAATTTTAGAAACTCATGATCACGAAATGATAGATTTTAGCCAAAAGTTAAGTGACTCACTGCCATAGATCAAATTTTTGAAAAATTACACGAAATAATGGATTTTAAGTGTATTAATATGTATACATGTATAACACGCATTTTCAAAAAATAATGATGTGAACACTAGTGGTTGAAACACTGCATTTTTTTGGACTACTCCAAATTTTTAAAAAAAATTATAATAATGGAAACACTGGTAAAATTATTTTTTGAAAATTTTATCCATATAAAAATTGGAAAAGTAGCCAACTAGCGTATTGAAAATTTAGGAAGGCCACAGGCGACTTTTTTAAATCAAAAACTAGCAGAAATGATGGATTTTAGGTGTACTTTAGTGGAATTTTCATAAGAAACATTAAGAAATGGTAAAGATAATGAAAACGCCGTAGGCGAAATTTTCATATGAATGTACAAATACAGCTATCCTAAGCCAGGCCAAATCAATTTTCACGAATCAAATTGGACTACTTTTGAGAATAAATTTGAAATGAGACTGAAATCTCGACATCAAAACTCTTAGAAACGTGTCCACATGAGTTTTGCTAGCCTTTACTGTCAGTTACTAAAATGATGAACACCATTATACAATTTTTGCAAGAAGGTCTGTCTGTGAGACATGAACAGACCTGTAACAGAGCAGTCTACTCTCATATTCAGTGAAACACAGTATAACTCTCAGACAGCAGTCCCATGTCCATGCAAGCGCTACTGTACGTTTTAACTTTCAGAGAGATTTCACACAGGGTGTCTACTGGTTATGGAAGTCAAAGAAAAGTCATGCAATTTACACCAGGGTCTTGGAAAAGTCATGAAATTAGCAACACTGTCATGGAATTTTCGCCTTTGGTTGATTCATAAAATAAAAATTTGGGTTAAAATTCATTATTTGTTATCCACTTTTGAAAAAAAATGTCGCTTATGGCATTTTTGGCCAATAATCATGCCATCGCTGAGACAATCGGTAGACAATGTTTCTGAAAATCACTATTTATTGATGACATAAAACTTAAGTGGCGCCATATTCTAATAGGCATGGACATTTTTGGAAGTCATGGAAAAGTCATGGAATTTCCAATACCAAATCCTGTAGACACCCTGTCACTCCAAGCGATTGAAACTGACCCTGACTACACAGTCGAACTGAACAGACTACAGTCGAACCTCTCTAAACTAAAACCCTTGGGACCGTTAAAAGAATATTAGTTTAGAGGGGATGAGACATTACAAGGAATTTATTCAGACAGGTTATATCGTTGTGTATCGTTGCCTCCAGATTCAGCTGCCATTTTTACCTGATGGTTGTGAGTTGTGAATGTAACAGATGAGGCCCAGAGCATCGAACTGACCATTGACCATGGTCCAGCTACCAGCCTAATGTGCCTAGTTGATGTCCTTCAAATAATGCATTCACCCCACGTGTCCACAGGAGAGCCCTCTGGATATTGGTCAAGGCCACCATTCCTCATTGGGACTGGATATAGGGGATCAATGTGTACAACTTTGCCAAAAAATTGCCAGTTTGCTCATTTGGCAGTTAGTCTTCACAGTGTGTGCAACCATGTTTTCCTTCATTGCTGTGCCAGTCGACAGCGACTTTTCACTACACAACCTGCCCTATGGGGTTTTCTCCACCACTGACGACGTAAGTGACATCAACTACTTTCAAAATTACACAGTGCAATTACTGCGCAAAATTAGCTGAAAATCAAGCTGTATAAACTAGACGCATTAACTGCTGTTGGCCTTGAGGCCGATCGTATGATATTTAATTTAAATGTTGGCCTCCATGCAGGCTAATCCTACATAACATACAAACACGTGTCCCAAAACGAAACTGCTCTGGTACAAAAAAACATGTTTTCAATTTGGAAAATAAGTTGTGCTTTGGGGCATTTGGGGGGGGGGGGGGAACTTGCATGGACATGAATTCCTCATCAAATTACAATGGAGGTCAATTCAATGGAGGCTAAGGTAACTGTAGGATAATCTGACCACGAAATCCCCCCTCATAATCTGACATCATAGCACAATGAATCCATATCATGCTTGCAAAAAAAGTTGTGCAAAACTGCAAAAAATTACGGATTTGAACCCAAATTTTCATTTGAAAAAATGATAACTGAGCATTTGGATGATGACAATTCCCTCATTCCTGTCATTATTTGGTCAACCTCCACGCCTCCATGAGATGATGACGCCATACTTGAACACCCCTTTCCTGTCTACATCTTTGGGAATGTTTAAAAATTACGTCATCACCTTGAGGGTGTGGACAAATTATGACAGAGTGAGGGGGTCAACCAACATATTCTCCATGATACTTTGACCCCAACAATCCCACCATAATCTGATACATATACATTCGGAGCAGGGACTGTACCGCAGTATTACTTGTATTCATTGCATTCATCCATTGGTCATAGGAATTTGTTGGCAAATAAAAATTTGTCAAACTGGATGACAAGTTATGGATATGAACCCAAATTTTCTATTTTAAAAACATGATAACATCGTTTTTCGTCAACCCCTCTTCCTGAAATATGTTGACACTACATGAACACCCCATTTGTCCACATGAGAGGGTACGTTCAATTGGGTGACAATGGCTGGGGTGTCAAATGATGACAGGGTGAGGAAATCAACCTATATGTCTACTCATGGTTGAACATATATAAGCTTATATTCTGCACGAAAATGCCAATTAATAAAATGGAGTACTGAGTAGCTTGACCCTTACAATCCCACAATACTCTAAAATCCCACAACACTGAAATATAGCAAAATGAATCCATGTTTGCCAAAAAAAAGTGTGCAGAACTGACAAATATTATGGAATTTAACCAAAACTTTCATTTGAAGAAATGTTAACGGAGCACTCGAATGCCAGAACAACGTGTTAAAAACTGCAAAAAACTATGGAATTTAGCAAAATTTTCATTTGAAATAATGATAACCGTCATTATTTGTTCGACCACTTTCACCCAAAGATGATGACACCATAATTGAACGTCCCAATTGTGTACGTGAACGTACGTTCAAGAATTGTCATCAACTTGGGTTGGTGGCAAATGCTGATATGTGGGAGGTGGGTAAATCAGACTTTAGTCACTAAACTACAAATAAAAAAATTAAAATGGCCGCTCCTTGAGTAATTTTCAGTAATGGTGATGATGTTGTTTCAATTAACCTTGACCATTACCGTTTTCAGCCTATTCCCAGGATAGGAGTCGCCATTGGGGACCAAATCCTGAGTCTCAAGAAAATCAAGCATCTTTTCCAAGGACCCATCATGAAAAGCAAGCAACATGTTTTCGAACAGGTAACAGTCATCAATTGATTTAAATAACTCTTACCTTTTCCCATAATGACATAATAGGCCTAAACTTAATTAATTTGCTGTGTTTTTCACGTCAAAAAAACAACGTGCTCGAAGATGCACGTTGTTCACCTCAAATGAACTTTAGCCCGAATAGCGAGGTGAGGCTTTAAGGCGCTGAAAGGAAGCTCCGAGAGCGCTCTCGTAGCGCCGCGTGCATCGCCAATGAGACTCTGACAGAGCGGTGCGTTCGAGCTGGAAAGCGGCTAGCCTCTAAACATGGGCTCTTTTGTATCAACAGGGAACGTTGAACGATCTAATGGCGCTTGGGAAAGCGGCCTGGCGCGAGACTAGAGCGACCTTGACGAGGCTATTGTCGAAGGAGGAGCCTACTTTAAGGGATGATGCTGATTTGAGAAAAAGGTATTTTTCAGAAAATTAGTTAATAAACTAATTGTTAGTTGCACCAAACTGATTAACGTGATTTAATCACTCAAAGAACGATTTTGGCTCGTTTCATCACAATTATAAGTAACGCTTTCCATATAAAAAGTACAAATTTAAACAGAATGATAAATGTGAAATCAAATTTTTATAAACTTTAAATTAAAATAAAGTTTTTAAAACTTTTTTTTAAATGAAAGAGAAGAAAATAAATGTACCAAAAGTGGTATTCCCGGTATTGGATGGACAGATATTTTAAGTTGTAAGTTTTAAATACGAAAATAAAGAATACAGGATGACCCAGAATTGATCACACATGAAAATTATGAAATACGTGTATACAGTAGAACCTGTCCAAACAAATACTAAGGTAATATCTTCTATAATCTAATGTCAGGTGCTGGTCTTTTAAGTGTCGATTTGAAAATAAGAAAATAATAAGTATACAGGATAGCCTAGAATTGATCACACATAAAAAGTTTGTAATATACAGTAGAACTGTCCAAACAAACACAGTCTAAAGTAATATTCTCCCTAAACAAATGTCGGGTGCCCGTCCTGTAAGTTACAAGTTGAAAATATGAAAATAAGTGTACAGGGTGTCCCAGAATTCATTGTCACAAAATGAAACGGGTGTGATATACAGTAGAACCTGGCTAAACAAATACTACCTAAAGTAATCATTTCCAATATGCTGGGTTATTTAAAAAGATAAAAAATGTCGGCTAAAATACAGTATATCATTTGTTATCTGATTATTTTGCGAAGTTTAAAACTGACCTTTTTATCCAGAAAGCAATCAAATGCACTGTATAAATTATTTTCAACAGGTATAATATTTCGTGAAACGATATTAGTTCAATACATGTTTTACCAAGCTCATGAATGCTTTATACTGATGATATTAATTGACGATTACTGTAAATTGAGTTGATTGCCATAGCTAAAGCGAACGATTAAGGATTTAAAAAATGATGGAAAGGATTGAGACGTAAACGAAAAGCATTGCAATCCAGAGTGGTTGCAAATCTGAAAAGCCTAAAAGTGCTTCAAAAGTTTTAAAACGAAGTTGGGAGTAAGCAGATTTGTGCAATGTATAAACGTCAGAAGAAATTTGGTAGAAAACTAATACAGTTCTGGCTCCAGGAAAACCTTTCAAATTGTCAAAAATCCACTCATGCAGAATTTTTAAGCTGAGAAGGATCAATTTCTTGACAGTTACGTACAACGTGAATAGACAGTCAACTAGGCTCAAGGTAACTTACAGTATATCTGGTACTTTTGCTCAGAGCTTACATTACGTCTGCTCGCATGGGTTCGAGCAAATGCTCAAACAGTTTTGACAAACTCGAGCATTTGAGTTTGAACATGAACATGAATTTCTCTGACTTTCCCTGGCCAAATCTGATTAATTTCGGTTAGTTATCAAAAAATGTCACATGTAATTAAAATTAATTAATGTATCTGCAACACTACAAGTAACTAAATTTTTTTATTAAAAATTGATTTAATTGGATTTTTTTAATGATTTATTGAAATATACGTGTAATATACATGTATTGCAATATACGTAATATACGTGTAATATACATTTATTTTTTATTAAAAATAAAAATTAATGATAATGATGATGATAATGAAAACGCCATAAGGGAATTTTTTAGAAAAAAGTTTTTGCTTTTCATGAGATATTTGTACCAATCGAAATAGTTGTCACAACAAATTTCCCTGACTCTCCCTGACGATATGAACCCTGTTGACAAGCATATCTCAAATTCATAATTAGCTTAATATTAGTTTCTAATTAATTAGATTAATGATATTATTTCCGCATATTTGGAGAATAGTTTTGCAAGACTGTTTCTACGACAAATGACATGGATAATTTCGAGTAATTCGTTAATTAGAAGCTATAATTAAGCTAATTATGGATTTGGAAGATGCTTGTCAACTTCATGCATTTTCCATAAAGTTTTTGCTTGATAATCTTTTGGGATGACTCGTACAGCTTAATTCTTAGCAGATTCAAAGACGATATTGATGCCAATGCCTTTTTTTAACAAACTCTTTTGGTTAAACTTGTACAGGGTGCACACACTTGTTCAATTTTAATTTCCCTGTTTGCCAGGTCATGTGATTTTAAATTTCGCAGATCTTTTTTCCTCATGAAGCTTATTTCTTAGCAGTTTGTTTCCAAGACGATCTTCAATCTTGAAATCAATGCTATTTATGAAAACTCTTATACAGGGTGACCATACATTTTCAATTTCTTATTTTCCTGATTTCCGAGTTAAAAAGTTTATTACCAACTAAACATCGCATCTTCCTTAAATTACATTTTTTTACATTTCCTGATTTCTCTGTTTACGAGGTAGTAGTCAAAAGGGAAAAATAGCTGCCATAAATGGCTATTTTATTCAAAAATATTGGGTAAAAAATGTGAAAAAATAGGATATTTTCATGTGAAAAAATGTAAAAAAAACAGATTATTGCACGGGAAAAATTGTATACTACCTGGTCACATGCCTGCAAGTAGACAAATTTTCCCCAGGTTCATAATCAGTTTAGTTAGCCTAACGTATCGTTTTCAATTAGCGAAATTCACCAACTAATTGACTAGAATAAAGCATTATTTTTTATTATTCATGCTTTTCCAGTGCCTTCGTTAATAGGCTACAAGCAAAATTGCATCTGCCTGCAAAAATAGGTAAGCCGCAATTTCCCAAATCGTTTCCCACAATTAAATTACGCCTATGCATAACGCAATTAAGTTGATATTAATTCGATCGAATTTGTCGAAAAAATGTATTTTGCAGGAGATTATACGGATTTCTACAGTTCCAAGGAGCATGCCACCAACGTGGGCATCATGTTCAGGGGCAAGGAAAACGCCCTGATGCCCAACTGGTCAGTTCGGGTCATCCATTAAGTTTTCATGATAGGGGTCAAGAGAGGTTGAGCGTGGCAAAGGCTCCAAAACGAAATTACTCGGAAATTCAATTTAAAGCATCTTGCATTCGCTAATTTAATTCCCCCTTTTAGCTTTTAATCAATTAAACATCGCTTTTCGCTCCCTGACATTCCCAGGCGCAAAGTGACCAATGCCGGGGCTGCTCGAGCTGACCAATGGCGAGCACCCCATGAAAAATGCTTCAGTTGGCTTTGAAAAGTTTGGGAGATTCTACTTAAATCAAGCATTTGCAGCAAAAATACCTTTTCTCAACTTAGTTTTAGAAATACGAAAATTTGAAGTAAATTAAGCATTTGCTCTAAAACTGTCTTTGCCCAAGTAATTTTCGTATATTTATAGATACGAAAATGAGAAGTAAATTAAGCATTTGCCTGCTCTCAAAATACATTTCCTCCACATTGCCATATTTTTATAGAAACGAATATTAGGTGGTTGTAAAAATTTTGGATGATTCTCTTGAAATTTAGCATTTGCTCGAAAAATATCTTTCGCTAACTGATTTTCGTAGTTTTAAAGATACTAAAATTAGATGATTATGAAAACTTTGGCGATTCTCCTGAAATTTAGCATTTGCTCGAAAAATACCTTTCCCCTACTAATTTTCGCATTTTTATAGATATGCAAATTTTAAGTAAATTAAGCATTTGCTCGCTCAAAAAATACATTTCCTCAACTTAATTGCCTTATTTATATATGTCGTTGTAATTTTTTTAATGATTCTCTTGAAATTCAGCATTTGCTCGAAAAATACCTTCCATAAATAATTTTGGTATTTTTACCCTTTGCTCGAAACATACAATTCTCCCAATTTATTTGTTATAGATATCAACATTTGGAGTAAATAAAGCATTTGCTTTTTCTAAAAATACATTTTCCCCAACCTTTTAAATTAATTAAATTATTATATTTTTAAAATTTTAAATTATTAAATTTAAATTATTTGGATACCTATAAAAATTCTGATGCTCAAGTATTAGCATTTTTTGGCCACATGATGCCAACAAAGAATGGCTTTTTATCCCAAAAAATAAACCAAGATCGAAACATGATTAAATGCATATACATGTAGTCCCTCGAGATAAAATCGTCATTTTGGGCAGTAAATTGATATTGATTTCTGACGTTTATTATCTCTTCAGGAAGTATCTGCCTGTGGGATATCATGGCAGGGCATCGTCCATCGTCATTTCTGGGACCCCAATCAGACGACCTTTGGGTCAAACGAGCCCATTAGACGAAAGTAAGGCCTTCAGAACTGTCCAGAAACCCACATCACTTTATATTAAAGAAAAATTGCATTTATCACTAATTGCTTTTTGTTTTTCAGCTCTTCCACCAAATTATGGTCCTTGCCGGATGCTGGACTTTGAATTAGAAATGGCATTTTTCGTGGGTCCTTCCACCCAATTGGGGCACCCAATCTCCATAAGTGAAGCTGATGAGCACATTTTTGGGATGGTCCTCATGAACGACTGGAGTGGTAACTTATCAACATTTTATATTTAAATATACCGTAATATACATGTACTGCAGATACGCAGCAAATTTGTTGTAAAATTATAAAAAAACAATGATTTAATCGCTGAGTTTGTTGCAGGTAAAAACAATTTCAGAATTGAGGAATTTAAACATTTATGTAAAATTTAATTTAATGTACCTAATGTACGAACGTTTCTACTAACATTGTAACATAAATTGAAATATTCATATATGGAAGATATGCAGCAAATTTGATGTAAAATTATAAAAAGTGCCTAATTTAATTGGATTTAATTTTTAAAAAATGATTTAATTGCCGAGGTTTCTTGCTTGCAAAAATAATATTTCAGAATTGCGGAATTTGGACAGATTTATTAAATAGAATTTAATGTGCCTAATATACGAATGTTTCTATTAGTATTGTAATATACATGTGCATGTACTAAAGATGATTCATTTAATAATTTTGAATTGATAAAAATGATTTAATTGCTGAAATTTCTTGCTTGTAAAATTAATATTTCAGAATTGAGGAATGTGGACATATATTTTAAATTGAATTTAATGTTCTAATGTTCCTAATGTTTCTATTAGCAATGTAATATACATGAACTGAAGATATGTAGCAAATTTGATGTAAAATTATAAAAATTGATTAATTTAATTAAATTTCATTTTTAAGATAATAATTAAATTGCTGAAGTTTAATGCTTGCAAAAATAATATTTCAGAATTGAGGAATTTGGACATATTTTAAAATGAATTTAATGTGCCTAATTTCAACGAATGTTTCTACTAACATCGAGGTGTGCCAACCCCAGATTAAGCTAATTAGAGTTTGGCCCAACATGCTGTATCATCAATAACGTGCTTATTAACCAATAACGAGAAGTTGATATAATGAATCTGATTCATATTATGTCAACATACCAAAATTGGCTGATACAGAGCGTCCCATAAATCTTTCATTATACTAAGACTAGTCAAACAAGGTCAAATAACTTCTATTCTTAGAACTTGTTTATTATGTTCAGGAGTAATCTCAATTATGTTCGTATTCATAATGAAGACACTTATTGGGTCATTAAATTTTGTCCCTAATAGCACGTGACATTCAGAAGTGGGAGTACGTGCCGTTGGGTCCATTCACAGCCAAGAACTTTGGGACCACAATCAGCCCTTGGGTAGTTCCCATGGAGGCACTTGAACCCTTCAAAGTCAATAACTACGTTCAGGTATATCAATTGGCTAATAATTACTGGTAGTTTGCACCATTAATACATTATGCTACAACTATGATTGGGTGAATCCATTTACTAAAAAATGACGTAACAATGTATAAAATGAGATTAACAATGTCGACAGAAGACTAAAGGAGTTAAATTTTAGTTGATTGTTTTAATTTAATTTTAATTAAATCTTTGAGATTAAAATTAATCAAAATTTTTTAAACTATTTTCAGGATCCAGAGCCATTTCCATATCTGAAACACACTGACCCATACTCCTTCGACATCAATCTAGAGGTGGCCATTAAAGGTATAACAAACTTAAATGTAATAACTAACAGTTAAACTTAATTGAAATCAGCCGATTAATGCTATTACACGTCTTTTAAAGGTGAAGCAATGGGTACTCCGAGCATTGTTTCAAAATCCAACTTCAGGGTAAGGAAATCGTTTACGAATTAATAACCAAATCTTCACATTTTATAATAATAATTTTTTTTTTAAATTTTGATTTTACAATTTTTCAAGCACCTTTATTGGACGATGAAGCAACAGTTGGTTCATCACTCAGTGACTGGTTGCAACATGAACCCCGGGGACCTTATCGCTTCTGGGACCATAAGTGGCACGGTAATTAGCAATTTATTGAAAAAAACCAGTAAATTACACAAACATGTTTCTCAGCTTGCAAACTATCAAAAAACTGCTATCATTAAGTGTTTTCTAATTACTTCCTGCCAAAACAGCAAACTTGCATTTAGGACAGGGCAGTTGGTTATGGTGGCGTGTTCATAGCGCACACAAACAAAATTACTTTGAGACGAGAAACTGAGCTTGAAACTGACTGGGAACTTGTAATTTGCAGCATGATTATAAAAAATGGGAAACAGGTATTTTAGAGTTGAGGATCCATTCAGATTGCAAAGGAACCTCGACATCTTATCAGACTGGTGTAAAACGTGGCAGCTCAAACT